>JANHMN010000016.1:1226325-1262936 GCA_030674055.1 Rhabdomys pumilio
GGAGAGGGTGGGGGAAAGAGAGGCTTGACTGTGCCTTACATGGAGGCATATAGCAACTAGTTTCATGAAAAAGGAGAGTGAAGAAGGTTTGGATCCCTCTCATATCTTTGAAACTGACAGTGGGATAAAATTAATTTATATAAGCAATTTGTTTCATTAATTTATTCATTTAGTGTGTGTATATTGAAGAATTTTCATATGCCAAAAATTGTTTCAATATCCAAACTGTTCTCAGTGATCTAAACTGGTACACCTCTACCTCATGGGTCCCAGAAGACAAATAGAATAAATGCTAAGCTATGTTTTCCAGATGACAGCTTAGGTAAGGTACATAAAAGACCACAGGAATCATGCAGGGGCAAGCAGGAGACTGGAAGGTAGAGGCTCAACTGTCACCAAAGGTAGCATTCATGTTTCTTAAGAGAGTTATGCTGCTATAAGACAGATGTAAGGAAATCACTTAGATTTAACAAAGCATTGGTAGACTTCAATGGCTCAAGAATCACCAAAATATGTCTAAGTCTCCCATCTTGTCATGTGAATAAAATGATGTATGCTATTCATAAGTCAGAGGGAGATTCTCAGAGTAAACAGCATTAAAAGTTTGTCTACTCTAACAGAATTCAGACAAGTGTAACCCCTGGGAGAAACTCATTGGATTTTCTATGATAGAGAAGATGAATGTGCTTCTAGAGTTCTTCACTCTCACAAGAAATAAAACAATGATTTCTCCTTTGATATACAACACAAAGCTTTTTGCAGTTGCAGAAAATTAAAGCTGTATCAGCTTCAATTGTAAGCTTTCATTGTTGTACCATGACAAAAAATAAAGTGCTGGCTTCTCAGTTTTCAATCATTTCCAGAAAAATTATTTGTGTGCTAGATCAATAGCTAGCTAGCCAGATGCTCCACAGTGCTTCTTCACACTGTACTCAGAAATGAACACTTTATGTTATTTGGACATGGTTGGTGATTCCTACCCAGCAAAAGGATATCAAAAGTGTAGTAAAACTTTCACTGAATGACCTACTTGGCTTTCTCATGCTTCCCAATTTAGATTCACTTAGCAGCCACAACTCATGCCTTTCTGTAATGAGATGTGATAGCTACTTACAAGTTGTGGAATCCCAGAATGATTGCTCAGTCTGGGGACAGACTGTATGATACAGAGTGCTGTGGTCTAATCACAAGAAGACAAAAAGATTTCTTCTGTTGGTGATGTTATTCACAGCAGAGCAATTTCCTGGTAATAATGACTATAAACTATAGACAAACTATAATAAATAGCTACATGAAAGGGGGAAAAAAATCAGGAAGAGCAGGAAGAGACTAAAGAGACAGAAAAGAACCAGGTATCTTTTTATGGCTGTTTGCAGTAGGGTAGATAGATGAGATACAACGTTCAGTGACTAGAATTTGAATTAACAACTCAGTTGTTATGTGGTTTGAAAATTCTCAGAGGTCAGACTTAGGGTACACTATGGTAAACAGAAAGTGGATGATGAAGCTCCATCACATGGCCCTTCAAGCAACGATGATGGGAGGCCATTTAGTGAAGAAATTTGGGGTTCTGGGACCCTATAAATGAAAGAGGACCCACTCTGTAGGGAAGTGAAGGATTTCCTATGCCTTGGAATTCCAGTTTCTGCTTTGTTCTTTGGGGGACTGCTTTAGGAGTCTGAGTTACAGTATGAATCCATTGTCAATGCCTGGAAGCAGTTCTTTGATAGGCATCATAACTTTTTCTTATCCAAAGACAGACAGAGTCACAGCAGTCAGATATTAGCCAAAGTGGAAACTAGATTATTCTTGTGGGCAGAACAATGTTCTTGTTTATTTTTATTTGTTTTGATGGCATGATAGTAGAATATCCATTTTACCTTAATCCATCATAGTCATAAAATGGTCTTGAGTCAAATAAAGGTATTTTGAGGGTTTTTTTCATATTTAACAAAAGAATATCACAACCTTTTATCATTAGCTGAATGGAATGCCTAACAGCATCAAGCCTTGTTCATTACTCAGGGCATTTGCCAGACTTCTGCATCTATTCTCATATGGAAATGAAAGAAAGAAGGAGGGAATTTTCAAATTCTACTCAAATATCTGTGTGAGTTCAGGCATGTTGTTTAAAATAATAAAAAGAAAGACTCAAAATATATTAAGTTCTTGCCAACTGTAGATAAGTGTTGGAACATATTTTTTGAATATGTAAGACATTTTGCAGCTTCAAGAGAATTAAACACTGCTAAATCAAAAACCAGTATTTTTAGTAGTCTGAACACAAAACAGCCATATCTCAGTTAGAGTTAGATTAACTAGATAACAAGGATATATCACCCATAGTCAGCAATAAAGAAATCAGTAAGGATGGCCACAAAATGACTAAGATGAAGGAGTTGGCTGAGAGCTACTTTAACAAAGCAACTATTACAATTATGTTCAAAAACTTAAAGGGAAACATTAATAGTCATTAAACAAATAAATCATAAAGGAGGAATAGACACTTTTGAATAGAAAACCCAAGAATAGAATATTCAATATTTGAGCAGCAAAACTCACTGGTAGGCTTCACAGTAGAGAGCAAAGCAAGGGTTTATACACTTGAAGTGAGATTAATGGCAAATATCCAACATGAATTCATGAGAAAATTACAAATAAGCAGTATCCTTATGATTTCTGGGATGGGATTGAAATATATATTCCACTAGAATGGCAGGAGAGAAAAAATGGACAGAAAAATTATTAAAGACAAAAAGACCCCAATTTTTCTAAATTTGGTAGAAAATATAACTTACAAATTAGCTAATAGAGCATCAGAGGAGAATTTTATTTAAATTTCATACTATTATCATTGCTGAGAAAAAGAGAAATGGGAGAGAAACAGAAGGAGGAAGGAAAAGGGAAGAGAGGGAGGAAGGGAGGAAGGGGTGGATGAAGAGAGAAAGAGAGGGAGAAGGAGAGGGCAGAGAGAGAGGAGAGAGGAGAGGAGAGAGAGAAGAGGGAGAGAGAGTGGGAGAGAGAGGAAAGAGATAGATTGATAATGAGATTACAAATGACAGGTGATTGACTTTTCCTTAAAAGGATACCACAAAATTCAAGGCTACCTAAATTAAAAAAACCATATATATATATATATTTTTTTTTCATTCATTCAAGATTGAACATAAAATCAGCACAGTAGCAGATAAACACATGCCAAATGAAAGCTGTCACATGTATGTTACCCTGCAGCATAAGAAATAAAGGTTCACTGCAAGCAAATAAGGAAAACTTGAATATTTTGGAAAAACTGAAGAGCACACAAAGTAGTAAATAATAAAGACTGAATAAGTAAATGATAAGTAAAGACCAAAAAGAATAAAACTGTTGCCTAGGACTGAGAACATAGCTCAGCATTAGAGCACTTCCCCATCATGTGGAAAGCTCTGGCTTTCACCCCCATGTGTGCATGCATGCTCATGCGTGTGCACGCGTGCGCACACACACACACACACACACACACACACATTGTTGATATTAAATAGAAGAAAACAAATCAAAGTTCAAATATCCATGATGAGATGAGTGGACTTGCTGGCTTCTTTTCTTTACTTTAATTGATGAACAATGAAATTTGGGTTTTGAAGACCCTTAGAGAACCCAAAACTATCAAGTTAGTAGCAAATACTAGTTTTAAAGACATCACTTTTAGAATGGACAGATTAGATATTCTTGACACAAATAAGCAGTTCACATGGGTAATCAATATAAAAATCATCTGGAAAATTAGATTTGGTGTTTAATATACATATAAATGATTCATTAACTTAAATAAATCAAAACCACTTTCAAATGGACTGCTTCTGTTGGCTGTGTATATTTCCTTCTCAGCTTTCATAAGGGCTTTCTGATAGTGTAGGTGAGCTTACTGTAAAGGAGGCAGTCCATTTATAACTGAGTTACCACGTTATTTGCTTTAATGCCCCTCATTTCTTTAGCATGCCTTTTTGCACCTTGATGGATGGTCTCTATTATGAAAAATGTATTGTAAGGCTCAGACTTAGGTTTTGCATTCAATGATATTCAACCTTTGCAGGCCAAGGTAATATCTTTTATAGTATGTTCAACATCCTATTACTTAAGTTAGTGGAGCATTTGAACACTTGGGAGTTTAATAATGGACCCTTCTAAAGAAAGAGAAATTTATCAGTGCACAAGACAGACTAAATGATTTTAATCTCAAGAATAACATGTTGCACATCTGTGTACGATCTATCTAAATACGTATGTCAGCCTACAAAAATCCACTGTTTTCATCAAAACCTATTCTAAAGTAAGCCTAGTGTTCATGTTTATGAAGAGGTGGGCTATTGTATGCTATGGGCAGACAGGATCGGACAGTCTGTGAAATGCCTGTCTTGAAAGCATGAAGACCAGCTTCTGATTCCCAGAACCATTGGAAATTACTAGGCATGGGGGCACACCCAGGGCTAAGGAGACCAAAATAGAAGGATCCCTGGGGAACTCTTTCAGTCAGCCCATCCCAGTTGGCAAGCTCCAGGCTAGTAACAGATCCTTTCTCAGAGAGATGGACCAGCACTTCTGAGAATGACACATGAGACTGTTTCTTTTCTCTATACATCAGTTCTCCTGCATACACTTGAGTATACATACTTGAACACTCACATACATATACAGATTAAGAAAGTATGGTAGGCTTGTAATGGGAAAGCCAAAGTCTATGAAAACATACACTTTCACTTTTAAACACAATTTTAATGAACACTTCACTTAAAATAGAGGTGCTAAAACCTAGAATGAGATAATAATTTGAGGCATGTATATTCTTCATGGAAAAAATATTTATAGCTTTTTAAACCAACACCCCAGAAGTTATGACACACAAATAGTATAAAAAAGATTGGTTAGTGACAAAACAATTTTGGATAATAATTGTTGGTCTATTAAGGGAGAACATAGCTAACCTCAATGAGACCAGGGTATCTGTGCTTTTCATAGATGCAGAATTCTTGGGGCTGTTTGGCCCCTTGTGGATAGGCACTTATGCTATGATGAGAGGAATTATTATACTGATAATTATTTTGTTTAAGTGTCTCACACAGCATATCTTCAGGCAGTGCTTCATAAATGAGGTGACCCTTTAGGTGCTGTTAGCTCTTAAAATCTTGATTACAGCCCCCCTAGAGAAGTGATCAAAGCCTGGATGGCAGAGATTCGCCAGATATGCTTTTCCTCATCTCCCTCTTGAGTGACATGTCTTGGGAGTGATATTTCTTTTAGATCTGGTAGTCAATGGCGGGTAATATCCTAGAAGACAGGACAACCTAAGACACTCACAGTCCAGTATACTGGGAATCCTCCAAGGTGGAGTCAACAATGTAGAGGCAATGCCACCCTGGCTCCCACTAGGCTGTCAAAATCTAAAAACAAAAAAGGTGGAAATAGAGGAATAGAGCCTCTGCATAAACATGGGGGAAAGGCATGCAGTCACAAAGGCAACTCCTGCAGGAGGATCTAACTGAGGACTGCCTGAGCTTGATTTCTGGAGAAGACAAAACCAGCCAATCGGGACCTGCTATTTAAGATAGATTGTTTCTTGGGACCAATGAGGCACGGATGGAGGATGTTAAAGGAGCTTGTTGTGGTGTCTCTCACCTGCTCCTGGAGGCTGTATCATTGATTCTGTACCACCTCACCTCCAACCCCAGAGGGCAAGAAGGGTCGGGCAGCAGATGGTACAGGTCACAGGCAACAGTGGCGTATTTAGTGAAACCTGTGATGCCTAATTCTCACCGAATGTAAGCACCATATTCCAAGAGCCTACAAATTGAAATAAAAATTTGAAGTATAACTGTCATTCACTGGATAATGTTTAAATTGTGTTACATGGGACTGGAAAAATTGGTCAGTGGTCAAGAATTTATACTGCTCTTGCAGAAGAATTAAACAATGTCACATGGCTCACAATTGCCTATTACTACAGCTCTGATGAATATGACTATCTGGCCTCCGTAGTTACCTTCATGTACCTACACACACACACACACACACACACACAAACGTGTGTGTACACATAATTAAAAATAAAGTAATTTTTCATTGTGTTGCTTTCTCTGACAGTTGAAATTTTGTGCTGTGATGTTATAGGATTGTGGCTTGTTTCATTCCATAGCAACAACTGAACATAAGTGACTATATATTGGACTAAGTGGCCTGTATTAAATCAAGCTTCAAATTGGTCAGCTTACAGAAGGACGGATCACTCTCAGGAAAACTGAGTGTCTACACTTTTTACAGTAATTCTGTCTCATTTCTATTTTGGTTTTTTACCATAATATCATTTGAGTCTGCACCATAATCCTTAGAGTATCAGAAATAAAGGGGTACAGTTAGACTGCCTAAGGGTGTTGAAGAAAGGATGATACATGCATGGTAGGGACACATATACCTCGCCTCAGGAGAGAGTGCTGTTACTATAAGTAATTTCAGTCAGGGGAATTTGCCTCCATAATAGAAAAGATGGAGAAACAGTTTGATTCCCTCAGGAAGTAGTCTGAGCAATAGCCAGGCAAGTAGAGACCCATGCCTAGCATTTATTTGTATGGATACCATTACACCCCACTGTAATCACTACCAACACTTGAGTGCAACTATCAGCACATATCAATGGATGGACACCATTGTTTTTTTAGCTGTCTCTTTTACCTCTCCCGAGGCAACTGTGAATAAAGGAGCAGCTGCAACATCAGCAGTGCCGCTTTGCCAGTTGTTCAGAGGATGAACCAATTAGTGGGAATGGGTAGTAATACATGCAGTTGGCAGCCATGTTTGCATAAAATGAGGGCAATTTTAAAAATAAGACAGTTTAATGCACCATCATGGCACCTGAGAGCATTGTGGAAGAAGATGATACTTCTGACAGACAACTACAGAATTCCTCTCCTCTATGATCTGAACTAGCTGCTTTTTGGTTTTCCTGAGATCTTCAACCTGCTGATCCCTCACAGACTTCATGGTCCCGTGGTCCATTCCTGCCACTTTATTCTCTACATCCCCAGCATCTCCTTCTCCTTTATCATGCTAGTCTTATTAATGTATGCATCTTGACCTCCTTGGTCCCTTGGCTTCATTAAACATATGAACCCCAGGAAATCCAGCTGTATATCTTCCAGATGGCCATCTGCTCCCAATAGACTCCTAATACTACCCAGTGATCATTCTTTTCTTCTCTATATAACTGTTTTCCCCCTTGTCCAGATCTGAGGGCCTCTGATTTCTTTTAATAATCTCCTTTATAACGTCTACTTTAATCTTGTTTTAATTTTCACCAAGAAATTAATTTCACTAGAAAAGAACACTTAGAACTCCCACCACCAAATCTCCCCACCCGCCTCTTTGCCTATCGATGCTGGCTTCTTGTTGCTGATATGCACAGGCCATATCAGCCTCTCCACCTGTGCTCTGGAAGACATGCTCCACTAAAGCCCTCCTGTCAAAAGCCAAACATAGCGGTGTGCACCTGTAATCCCAGGTACTCAGAGGCTGAGGCAGGAGGAGGGCAAGTTCAAGGGCAGCTTCATTAACATAGTAAGAGCCTCTTTCAAAATAAAATATAGAAACCAAAGCCAGTGAGGTAACTTACTGGTACCATGTAAAGGCCCAGATAGAGCAAAAACGATCAACCTCCATAGACACAGTGAAATGCAGCTCTCCCTCCATCACCATTGACTTCCTCCTCCTTCTTAAATCATCATCTTTAATACATGAATGTGTTCAAGTTTCTCATTAAGCTGAAAAAACAACCCATCTGTTGGCTCTTTTTTCTCCAGTATAAACCAAAAACTAAGTTTAAGGGAACTATCTGTGCTCTGTCTCCATTTCTCTTCTTATTCTCTTGATGTCTCTGTTGTTAAATTTAGCAGTCATTAGTGAATTTTCAAGACGTAGCAGCAGCAGCTGATGCAGATACTCATCCTGTCTTTAAAACATTGCTTCACCCAGAATAGAGGACACAACTGTCTTTCATTGTGCTCCTCTCTTCTGTCTGTGCCTTCCATTTTCTTCTAATCCCTTTAGCTTAATGTGCCTCAGTGCTCAGCACAGAAAGTCCCTTTTAATTTCCATACTCTATGCTTAGGTCCTGTCATTGGGCTTGACTCTCCATAGTAAGTTACTGACTGCTACATGTGCACTTTTCTAGGACCTTCATGCCTGCCTTCTAACCCTTACTTCCTAGCTGTCTGGAGGACGATCAGTCTTCTTGGACTGCACATGAGCACAGGTAACTGAGCTGCTCAACATCCCTGTGCTTTCCACCCCCATAGCTCCTCATTTCTGCCAAGACTTGACTCAGTTGTCTTTTCGGTGCCACCTATCCTTATTTTCCATCCCCTGAGACAGCAACTCACTTCATTTTCCTCATAGTGCCAACTATTAAATTTCACTAAGTTAACTTTTGCATTATTGGTCTCTCTTGTGAAGATTTTTTTCCTCATGTGATTATTACCATATCTTAAGCACCTGGAAAAATGCCTAAAACACAGCAGGTACTTGATACATCTTTGTAATATGAATAAAGGAGATATGTTAAAGTATACTCATAAAAATCCCTTTAAGCTTCATGGACACAGAAATGACTGCATTTATAATTCTGCTGATTTCTGTTTTTCTAACATTCTCTTTTTTTATTTATATGGTAAAATGTGTTTTCATGTGCTGAGACATACTCTTAGGAAAAATGACATGTGTGCTAGGTTTTTGTTTTGTGAGGTTTTTCTGTTGTTGGTTTGGTTTAGTTTGGTTTTGATACTGCAAACTAAATACACCCACTGTTACACATACCTTTATGTCAAAATGAAAAGAAAGTTTTATGACTGGGGGAGGCAGTCATAAGAATATACCCCATTATTAACGACATCCCCTCATTCTAATTTGCTTCCCTATAACCTGCATGTATGTTGACACTGCCACTGTTCTTTAAGAAACAACATTCTTTTTGTAATTTCATTTAAGTCATTTTATTTGGGGTGTATGTGTTTGTTTGTCTGTGTGTGTGTGTAGTCCAGAAGAGAACATCTGATTCCCTGGACTGCCATATGAAAACTGAACCTAAGCCCTCTACTAGGAAAGCACCCAGTGTTCTTAACTGCTGAGCCATCATGTCTCAGGCCCCATGACTTCCTCTATGTATGTCAGGCAACAGTTTGTTGTTTTTTGTTTTTTTTTTCTCAAATACACTTTCCTTTTTCTGCAACTGAAGGAGTGAGACTAATTCTTGGCATTGGGAGCTCTTGATCCTCTGCAGGTCCAGGAAGAGTGATATGGCCCTCCCTCTCTGTGCGCATACTCATACAAGAATGGTAGTCAGTCTACCACATACATGTTGTTTACACATCTCTAACTAACACTAAACAGAGTGATTTTGTATGGGACTAGAGAGCCCTTTATTGTTATCAGCTGACCAAATCTGGCACAAAGCAATATAAATCTTTGCTTAAAGTACTTATCAGCTCATGCATGCAAATGTAGTTCTATACACTCTTAGGAAGACAATTATCTGAAAGAATCTCTCCAAGAATTAGCACAAATAACAATAATGCTCACTACGTTAAATAACCTCAAGCTTCTCAGAGGTAGACATTGTAGTAGAAATAAAGAATAAATATTTAATATTTTAGGATTGCAAAATGAGAGTCTAACCTATTTAAAATTATGAGTAGAGACACATAAAGGCAAATGGCTTCTCTGCTAGACAGTTCTGAATTCAATTCTAGGCTAAAACACATAGCACTAAGATAATCACATACATCTCATGTAACAATTGAGAAAGTCACCTAAACCTAAGTAAACAATAGATGATTTTTTAAAAAAATGATTTGAATATTCTTGGTATGGAAGCTTTATACTGTATTAAAAGTAGAATCTAAAAATGCTTAATTAGATGCTGTTATTTTCCACTGTCGTTGTAAATGACAAGAAGGCAGATTTCACGTGGCAATGTTCATTTCCACGTGAGAACTTGGACATCACATTGTGATAAACTCATTAGTCATTTGAAAGAGTCATTGAATATAGAGTTGTGACCAAAGATCGTTAATTAAGCAAAAGACCTATTATTTTCTCTCATACTGCTATAGCAAAATAATGTGCATATTAACAACCATTGGATATCTGCAAGTGTAAGTTTACGTGTGAAAATTTTATCACACATTTCTCCTGTTTTTCAAGATAAAAGTATTAGCTTTCTCAAGATAAAACTTCAAAAATAAATAAATAAATAAATACATACATACATACATACATAAAATGATTGATCAAAAAGTTTTTTTTCTGAACATTGACCTTTTATAACCTATGATTTCCTGCACGATATAATATTTTATTACTACATTGTAATCTGGAGTGTAACAACGGTGTCACAGTTGCAATATTAAAATTTCCATTCAAGCTGGAGAAGTAACTCAATGGAAAAACACATGCCTAGCATGCACAGAGCTCTGGGTTCAAGCTCCAGCATTGTACTAAGTAAGAGAATGTCCCCCCTAGATGAAATTACACTTATATCTTTTAATTGACAGATAATATGTATTTTTATTTTGTATCATGTGATGTACATTTAGAAATATTTATTGTGCATAACACCTAAAGAAATAGCAGCAGTCATTAACAGTCTCCCCATCAAAAACAGCCCAGGAACAGATGGTTTTAATGCAGAATTCGATCAGATTTTCAAGGAAGACCTAATACCAGTTTTCTTCAAACTATTTCACAAAATAGAAACAGAAGGAACACTACCCAACTTGTTCTATGAAGCCACAATCACGCTCATACCTAAACCTCACAAAGACCCAACAAAGAACTTCAGACCAATCACCCTTATGAATATCGATGCAAAAATACTCAATAAAATTCTCGCAAACTGAATCCAAGAACACAACAAAACAATCATCCATCATGATCAAGTAGGCTTTATCCCAGGAATGCAGGGATGGTTCAATATTCGGAAATTCATCTATGTAATCAACTATATAAAAAATTGAAAGAAAAAAAACCCCACATGATCATCTCACTAGATGCTGAGAAAGCATTTGACAAAAAATTCAATATCCCTTCATGGTAAAAGTCTTAGAAATATCGGGAATTCAAGGTTCATACCTAAACATAGTAAAAGCAATATACAGCAAACCAGTAGCCAACATCAAACTAAATGGAGAGAAACTTGAAGCAATCCCACTAAGATCAGGTACTAAACAAGGCTGCCCACTTTCACCCTACCTATTCAATATAGTACTGGAAGTCCTAGCCAGAGCAATTAGACAACAAAAGGAAGTCAAAAGGATACAAATAGGAAAGGAAGAAGTCAAAATATCACTATTTGCAGATGATATGTTAGTATACTTCAGTGACCCTAAAACTTCCAACAGAGAACTCCTAAACTTGATAAACAACTTCAGCAAAGTGGCTGGATATAAAATCAACTCAAATAAATCAATAGCCTTCCTCTACTCAAAGGATAAACAGACTGAAAAAGAAACTAGGGAAATGACACCCTTCACAATAGTCACAAATAACATAAAATACCTTGATGTGAATTTAATCAAGCAAATGAAAGTTCTGTATGACAAGAACTTCAAGTCTCTGAAGAAAAAAATTGGAGAAGATCTCAGAAGATGGAAAGATCTCCCATTCTCATGGATTGGCAGGATTAATATAGTAAAAATGGCCATCTTGCCAAAAGCAATCTACAGATTCAATGTAATCCCCATCAAAATTCCAAATCAATTCTTCATAGAGATAGAAAAATTAATTTGCAAATTCACATGGAATAACAAAAAACCCAGGATATCAAGAACTATTCTCAACAATAAAAGAACTTCTGGGGGAATCACCATCCCTGACCTCAAACTGTACTACAAAGCAGTAGTGATAAAAAAAACTGCATGGTATTGGCACAGAGACAGGCAGGAAGATCAATGGAATAGAATTGAAGATCCAGAAATGAACCCACACACCTATGATCACTTGATCTTTGACAAAGGAGCTAAAACTGTCCAGTGGATAACGGACAGCATTTTCAACAAATGGTGCTGGTTCAACTGGAGGTCAGCATGTAGAAGGATGCAAATCAATCCATTCTTATCTCCTTGTACAAAGCTCAAGTACAAATGGATAAAGGACCTTCACACAAAACCAGATACACTAAAAGTAGTAGAAGAGAAGGTGGGGAAGACCCTCGAAAACCTAGGTATAGGAGAAAAATTCCTGAACAGAATACCAATGGCTTATGCTCTAAGATTAAAAATTGGCAAATGGGACCTCATAAAATTGCAAAGTTTCTGTAAGGCAAAGGACACTGTCAATAGGACAAAACGGCAACCAACAGATTGGGAAAAGATCTTTATCAATTCTACATCCAATAGAGGGCTAATATCCAATATATACAAAGAACCCAAGAAATTAGACTCCAGACAACCAAATAACTCTACTAAAAATGGGATAGAGAGTTAAACAAAGAATTCTCAACTGAGGAAACTTGAATGGCTGAGAAGCACTTAGAGAAATGTTCAACATCCTTAGTCATCAGAGAAATGCAAATCAAAACAACCCTGAGATACCACCTCACACCAGTCAGAATGGCTAAAATCAAAAACTCAGGTGATAGTAGATGCTGGCTGGTAAGGATGTGGAGAAAGAGGAACACTACTCCATTGCTGGTGAGATTGCAAGCTGGTACAACCACTCTCGAAATCAGTCTGGTGGTTCCTCAGAAAATTGGACACAATATTACCTGGGGACACAGCTATACAACTCCTGGGCATATACCCAGAAGATGCTCCGACATATAACAAGGAAACATGCTCCACTATGTTCATAGCAGCCTTATTTATAATAGCCATAAGCTGGAAAGAACCCAGATGGCCTTCAACAGAGGAATGGATACAGAAAATGTGGTACATTTACACAATGGAGTATTACTCAGCTATTAAAAACGATGAATTAGAGAAATTCTTAGGTAAATGGATGGAACTAGAAAATATCATCCTGAGTGAGGTAACCCAATCACAAAAGAACACACATGGCGTTCACTCACTAATAATTGGATATTAGCCCAGAAGCTTGAAATATCCAAGATTCAACTCACAGACCACATGAAGCTCATGAAGAAGGAAGACCAAAGTGTGGGTGCTTTTGCCCTTCTTAGAAGGAGTAACAAAATACTCCAGGGAGCAAATATGGAGACAAAGTGTGGGACAGAAACTGAAGGAGGGGCCATCTAGAGACCATTCCACCTGGGTATTCATCATGTATAGTAGCCAAAGGTAGACACTGATGTGGATGTCAGGAAGTGCATGCTGACAGGAGCCTGATACAGCTGTCTCCTTAGAGGTTTGCCAGAGTCTTACATATTTAGAGGCGGATGCTCACAGCTAACCATTGAACTGATCAAGGGGTTCCCAATGGAGAAGTTACAGAGAAGACTGAAGGAGCTGAAAATGTTTAAGGCCCCATGAGAAGAGCAACAATACCAACTAACCAGAGCTCCCCAGGGTCTAAATCACCAGCTTGGGAGCACATAGGGAGGGACCCATGACTCCATCTGTATATGTAGGGGAGGATGGTCTTGTTGGGCATAGGTGGGAGAGGAGATTCTTGGTCCCATGAAGGTTAGACCCTGAGTGTGGTGGGATTCGAGGTTGGGGAGGTAGATGGGGGCACATCCTCATAGAAGCAGAAGAGTTTGGGATAGGGGGTTTCTGGGGGTGGGGGTGGGGAAGAGGGCATAACATCTGAAATGCAAATAAAATATCCAATAAAAAAAAGAACATTTATTGTGTTGTATGGTGACATTTAGCTAATTAACATGTGCAATATTCCACAAAATTAGCATTTTAGTGATAAGAGCACATAAACTAACTTTATTTAATTTGTCGATTTGTCACCAACTATAGCCATCTTGCTATAGAACAAACCATTTGAAATGTGTAGCTTCTAGCTTTAATTTTATGTCCATTAACCTGCATTTCCCTACTACTTAACTACCCCAAACTCTGGTGAGTATTTGGCTTCCTTATGTGAGAGAAACAACTTTTGGTTTTACATACGAACATTGTATACTCCCAAGCTAAACTCCTGTATCTCAGGTACCAGATCAACTCTCTCTCCTGGAAAATTCTTAGTTTAATGCTGATTATTTAATGCTTATTGGGTAGTGTCCAGAATTTGTTTGATTGTAAATAAAGGCACTGTTATGAAGAATACCGTGTCTCTTATTTTGGATCTCCAGAACCATTTATTGTCCTCTTAGTATGCATGTAAAGTAAGAACATGATGGCCATGATTGTCTTCTTGAACTCAGGTATCTGTCAAAGCAACTGAAACCTTAGTGCCCATTGCCCAGATGCACCTGAGGCAAATATGTAGAAGACTGTAGTGGACACGATCACATCTCAGCATCCTCAGGAAGCCAAGGGAACCTGGTATATGATAATACCAGCTCTAGCTTCTCTTTATTTATTTAGTATCTATGGATTGCCAAACATGCTGTAGGAATTCTTGTCTCATCATGAATATCAGAAGAGCATTGCCAACAAGTTTTTTAATCCTCACTTTACTGAAAAGGAAATTGAGGTTTGAGAGTTAAAGGACTTAATACTTGCTAAAACTCAGACTTCATTCTAGGCTCTCTTGCCATTTCTGTGTACATCACTAGCATACAGAAGGAGCTGGTCTAGGGAGAAGGATTTTAATTTCTTTCTTTCCTGGGACATGGGAGACTTGAAGAAGTAATTAGTTAGGTGTTACAGCTTGTAAAATGAATTTTCTTATGCACAGTGTGTCCTCAAGTTAACAGCTAAGCCATGGGCTTCACAGACCAAGCAGACCTTCATATGAGAACTTTTTCAAATACTGTCCTTCAAATATTATCAAAGAATGTACCATTTAGGAATCCTGGTAAAATGTGAAGACTGACTCTATGGGTTGTGATGAGGCCTCTAAACTGATGCTGATGCTTCTGGTCTAGAGACTACACTCCCAGCACTCCAGCTGCAGAGATAACACATCTGTTCACCTACTCATAGCAATAATAGGCAGGGTACAAAGGACCACTGGGCTGAGAAAAGACGGCATTGAGATAAAAAGATGAACATGGAGCTGAACACTGGCTGCTCTTGCAGATGATCTGAGTTCAGTTCCCAGCAGCCACATGGAGGCTCACCATCTTCTTCAACTCCAGTTCCTGGGTAGCTGATACTTCTTCTGACCTCTGTAGGTTCCTGTTCACACAGGAAGCATGAACAGACACTCAAGCACACATATACGTATAAAGTTTAATGAATACACTTTTAAAGACTAACACAATGCACCGCTTCCATTCTATTTAAATTAATATTGCATACCAGATTACTGAGCTTTACTTCCTTTCACTTTACCTTCCACGGCTTACATTTGAGCAACAAATTTTGTCAGTTGTTAAGAAAAAGGTTTTTCCATTTTTAGTAAACATAAAGTTTTAAACATAAAGTCATAATATACTCCATCTCCCATGATGTGGAAAAGAATCAGCTTCTTTAAGACACTAGTGAACTCCATAATAACTGTATTATCATTCTCTATTAGGCAATGACATAGTTGCCCAATCATAAACAAAGAGGTGCCTTTGGGAGAAAATCTGCTCTACTCTAGTGGGATGGACTCTAATCAGAAAAGCACAATATACTAGAAAAGCATGTGTACATTCATATGTTTAAGACAGAAGCCAACATTTACTAGGATCTAGAGAGCATCGAACAAAGCAGGCTTCATAGAAGAACCATTTTTATAAATAGCATGCTCCTTGAAAAGAACATTCCACACTCACACATATCAAAGTAACAGTATATAGCTCCATATACTTGGCTAGAATGGTTGTTAAGACATAATGAGAAAACATCAGCCTTTCAGGTAGACCTCAACTCAGGTCTGAACACAGAACATTCTGGACAATCAGTTAAAAGTAACTCAGGTCTGGACACAGAACATTCTGGACAATCAGTTAAAAGTACTCTTTCAGGTTTATGAAATATGAACTCTTCATATATGTATTAATGGTTTGAAATCACTTTCTTTGCCGCCGATTTAGGTGTATGAAACTTCTTGGCAAAGGCTCTTCTTAAACAGCAGTGCACTAATCATGAAAGACCAATCGTCTCTATAGAGTGAGTGGCAGTTATAAATCAGTGAACGTAAGTTGCCATGCGCAGTCCTATACACATAAAAGCTTGCTGCACAATGGGAGGGAGTGATCATAGACAGGACATGCACAGAGTGGAATTTCATATTTTACAAGCCCATCCCAGCACTTTTTACATTTTTTCTTTTGAAATTGAAGAAGGATGGAAAGGTTTCATTGTTTAAAGCGTCCCTCTACCTAACACATACTGAGGGTCATGTACACAGGTGTAAGAGAGGGCTGTGATATTAGGGTGATATATACTGTCTTTTCCTACTGTCATGATAAAGACACCTAAATGACCATGTGTGTAACATCTTGTCAAGGGCTGTTTACACTACTTTGTAAACAGAAACTCACTCTGACCTACCCTAAAAAGACTAATATTTGCATCTGAACCAGGGGGGGAACCCAAACTAATGATTTTTCACAGAGTTGAATATACCCTATACCATATGTGAAACCTATCTATCTAGTAAATTGGAAACTATTTATCAGTAACTTTACTAGCACTCTGGTTGAAGGCCACCAGTCCTACTTACAAAATCCCATAAACATTTTACACACACACACACACACACACACACACACACACACACACACACATAAAGGATGGATATATATATATATATATCCTTTGCAAGATTTTTTAAAGAGTAAAATCAAAAAATTAACTTTTAGAGTTCAGAAATATTAAGGATACATTTCTAAATGATTCTTAAAGTCATAGTTTAAGAATAGCTAGAAGAATAGATGAGACAACTGACAACTCCCTTCTCCCATTCTCTGGTGGGGAGTTTAGATTTCCATGGGTGTCAGGAAGAATACAATGAAATGAAAACCTGACTATCAATACGATGATGATATATTTATAGAGCATAAGCCACAAGAGAGCTATGCTGACTACTTTCAATAAGCCTCAATTAATGTGATCGATATTGCTAAAAGAATCTTTAAAAGCACCTCTGACAAAAAGTTCCTTGAGATTACTTCTAAATGCTGAAACAGGGTACTTCCAGAAAAAGTGGGAAGTAAATCCCAATGTCCAGGAGTATAAGTGCTAACTGTGCTAACTCTCAGAATCCCAAGGTTATTGCTTTACTGAAATGATATGAGTTCATGGATAAAGATGCCCCAACACCCTCCTTATCTGGGAAAATAAAACCGAGTAGTATACTCACAGGACTTTAACATACCTGTATTGCATTACACTGGCCATTTTTATTTAGCTTTTGTCCATAATGTTTAGCTGCCCTTTCTCCACTCTGAATGTCTCAATGTCACTTATTGTCCCTGGTCTGCCAAAAGTTCTACCTCTTCCATAAGTTCTCTATTTTGTGCTCTTGCATTATAAAATATAGACATATACATGTACATATATATATATGCACATACATGTATGTATATGTACACATATATATATGATATAAGAAGTGATCCTCTTACTCATAGACTCATGAAGCAGTTGTCTGTTTTTCCCCTGAAAGTCTTTAAAGAAAGCCCCTTGCAGACAGCTCCACACTGTGCACTTTGCGGCCTCACATCAGTAGGTACAGCACTAAGCAGCACACAGCTTTGTCCCTCTGGAAGAGTTCTATAGTAGGAGAGCTTTCTAGGTTCGTGTGATAAGTAGCAGCTTGGTTAGAAAGGTGTAACAACTTTCAGATGAGACTCCAGAAGGAACCAGATGCAAAAGAAACCTATTGTGATGGGAGTGAAGATGCAGAAAACGAAGAAGTTTAGCAGGAAAGAGCTTAGAGAGACAAATGCACCACAGCTTTGTTCAGGACCAATGAATGAATGGTTTTACATAAATAACAATTTTTTAAATATTGCAACAACAATCACTCCAGTGTTTTTCAAAGATAAAAATTCCTAACGAGGGGATCATCTTGGGTGTAGCCAGGTCAAAAGACTATATAGCTTGACAATGCAGAAGGTTGCCTTCTGTCCAGCACCATGTCCTTGATCAATGTTGTTTCTTTAGTAATAATTCTTGCCATTCAGCTGCTCCTCAGCAACCATTCCATACACATGCAATGTGTAAGCTGACATAATATGAGGGCCAAGAACTGTTATTCTGAGTAAAATGAGCTTAGGGTCTAGCTTCAGAATGTTCTGCCTCCTAGTAGACATTAATATTCACCAAATGATGATGCTCACATAAAAAGAGAACATCTACACACCTGGTAAATGTTGTAGAGCACAATGACCCCTGAACACATTTTACAGGAAAGCATAGGACTATTTAAGCAAGAAAACTGAGTGCAAGATTTTGGCAAAGGAAAGATCACATGCTAAGATCTTGACATGAAACAAAACATGAAACTTTGGAAGACCTCTAATGAAGGTCTCTTGGTTTGAAAGCTGCTGGGCATTGTGTTCCATACCTGTAATCCTAACTACTCCTGACAGGAGGCTTGGAGTTGAGGCAGGAAGATCATTTAAGGGTAAGATTTAGAGGTCAGTTAGTGTACCATAGTGCTAAATTGTTTCAAGAAAAGAAGAAAGGGGTTGAGAGAAGGGAGGTAAGGAGGGGGGGAAGAAGAAAGGAAGGAAGAAGGAAGGAAGGAAACGGTCCATACACAGTTAGCTAGAAGGTCCTTCATAAGTTATTTTGTAGTCCCCTATGTAAAAGAAACCACAAGAGTGAGCTCTTGCCTCTTATTCTACTGCCTTTCCTATTGCTTTGGGTGTGTCCTCTGTGGGCAGTACTTGGTAGGTCCCTTGACTTCAGTAGAGCGGCTCAGAGTTCATAAATGTGTTCCTGAACGGAGAACATCATAAAAATCCAGCCTAAAATACCTTGAATTGCTTACAGGATTGGTTTAGCTCTGAGAGGACCTGATAGTGGTCTCTTATCTATACACTCTTCTTCTCATCAAGCCTTGCAAGGAGCTTCCTCCTTCAAACACAGAAATATGAGTTTCCTTAAATACTCTGAACTTTGTTTTACTTTGCTGATTTAAATTATAATGAGCAAAAATTACAATAACAACAACCATTCTCCTACAAGATGGAAATTAAGCTGTCAAACACCGTACAGTTCATTATCACACTCTTTGAATTTGATGTGTACTTAGTGCCTTGATGGATAGTGGGCCATCTAAAGTAGAAAAGGGGACTGCCCCCTGCTTTTGAAAAGCACACACTTTTTAGTGTGTGATAGCGCTATCCTCATCATGAGAACTAGGGAATGATCAGATATGGCATAGTATACGCAAACTTTCACCACGGATATCTGTGAGTAGCATAGACTCAGAATTTACACAGTAGTAAGATTCTGATTTAAACAAACAAAACAAACAATTCAAAGGACAAAACCCCACCATCTACTGCAGTCAAAATAACAATGCAATTTAATTTTTTCCGTTTATACTAAGGTGTCATCTTTATAGTAAGCAACAGAGGACCCAGTGAGAATGCTGCAAATTTTGTGTCTTTCAACAAAAGCTGGTTACATGACAGACTTTGAGGGAAATGTATCAGAAACTGAACATAGACCTGAAGTGTTTTAAGCTCAGAGGCTTTGCTTACTTACTGGTAATTATGTTGCCATCTACTAAGGCTTTTAATAACAATTTAAAATAGAATTTTAGGTCATAAAATCCTGAAAGTGACAGTGAAAATGGATGTCAGAAACCAGTCTCTGTTGCATACGACTTTCTGGGGTTTCTTAGTTCTATGCTAACAAATATTTCAAGGACTAAATATGAGTCAAATATCTTTATCTAAGATTTGACTGTTCTGTTCCAACTTCCTTACTATGCCACAGGCATCTTATGAAAAACCAATCTAATTCCTAAGAATATTTTTGTGTTCTAAATTCAAACTGAGAGGAATATTTTAACATGTGGCTCTTTCTTTTTCAGTTCTCATTAAGGACTCCTTGGAGGTGGGGGCTGGGTGGAGTACAGCTCAATGGTAGAAGATCACTGGCCTAGCTGAGGCTCTAGGTTGGAGCACCGAAGGAAGGAAAGGCACAAACTTGGGCAGAACACACCTCATTGCAAAAGTGTTGCAGGTTTGCTTGGTTCTCCATGAAAATCGCTGTACTGGGAACTGATTATGTGATTTAGCTTTTTTTTTTACTGTTACTAATACAAATACATGTCTGTAAGTTCTAAAGCTTCATGACTCTTCTGTTTTTCTAGTTTGTACTGAGTGCTACCCAGCTTTGGAAACAGCTACCAGAAGCTGGTCCTTAGCTTATACACATGCTGCTCTGGCTATACACACCTACAAGGTCTTAGAGTGAAGCACCTCATGTAGGGTTGGGGTGGAGGTCATCAATAGTCTGGAAGAGTGACCTGCCAATCATCCCATGAACTCTGAGGTTCCTGTGTTTATTGTGCTGTTGGTTGTCTTATCCACTGTTCCACTAGAATTACACCAGTTTTCCCAAAGCACACCGTGTCCCATACCCATGCTTCTGCATGGAACCAGCTCTACATGCTGGGATAAAGTCCTGGCTCTGTTGTGTCACTGCAGAGGCTAATGGATGGCCTTGGTAATCTTGTATCATTAGCAAATTACTTCAAACAGACTTCAAGAAAATGTGTGCTCTAGTCCCCCATAAGTATACATGGCATAACCCTTTACTGGGATATTCTTCGGTGGCACAATGACCATGATATCATTATAACCATTGAACTAAATAAAGTCACACTTGTGCTAGTACAAACAGGATCTCATAGCATTTTGCAGGAAGTACTGAGGGTCTTCAAATGTCTATAGCTGGGGACTATCACACTGTATGACTGTAAGGAGCAATTCTTCCTGTGTAGTGTGCTGCACCCTTGCATCCTCCAGTTGCCTTCTTTAATGGCTAAGTTCTTTAGCACTGCACCTTATGCCTAAACCATGAAGAATCCAACCCTTCCCCACGAACATGCTGCACACTCTCAGAATCCTCTTGCGATGCTGTGCGATAGAGAACAGTGGATTTTACACACCCCAACAACACATGCTCCTTCACCCACAGCCCTCTGCCAAAGCAGATCCTGCCTCTGCTGGTGGGAGCTATCACAAACTGAAGCCTGAATAAAGGAGCAAAGGAGCGCTGTGCTGCCCTGACACCCCCACCACCTGCTCGGTCCAGGAATTCCTTAATAAGCACTTGTGTAGGACAGCACAGAAGTATATTCCTTCTGTGCCTTGTAACGCTCAGACCCAGCTTTCTTTTAGCACAATGGATTCACACAAGAGAGAAAAACCACAGGACAGGAAATGGCAGCTTTATATTCTCAGAGACAGAAGATGGGCAGGTACCCCTGGGTTTTTACCTGTCACTTTCCCTGCCAAAAGTCCAAATGTAAGGGGCCACATGAGGGGCATTTTCTCAGAGAAATTGTTGACTTGCAAACAAAAAGTGCTTCGTGTCATGTCCCAACAAATCTAACCTACCCTTTTAAAAATGGAAACCTGTGGTTGCCGAGAAGTGATCTGCTGCTAGCTAGCTTTGCTCTGGGTAGTTTGTATTTCAAGTAAAACCATCACCACCCACTCTCCACTCAAGCCGAGATTTTAAAAGGCAGGCAAACTGAAAGGAGCCACGAGTCAGCCCGTCCCTCTCAGAAGACACAGAACACAGCAAATCACAATGCTGGCGACGGGCTCAGCACTTGAAGACCATCTCCTCAGGACGGGAGGAGAGATATGGAGCCATTTTTCACCAGCTTCACAAGAAAATGTCAGCTTACAGTGTCTCCTGCACTGCCAGAGCGCATCTTAATTTGGTCCAAAGGGATGCAACCAGTCACCCTCACAGAACATTTTCCTAAATAGTCCATCGCAAATCTGATCCCCCTCCGATCTTGGGGATAGAGTGTTGGACAATCGCATAAAACAGATCTGCATCCTATTCAAAACTAAATGCCCTCCCATTTCCTCAGACAATCATGGAAATTAGACACTTCTGAGTTTAAAAAAAAAGACAGAAAGAGAAAAGGCTCCTCTCCCACTCCTCACCCTCCTGCAGCATTCTGACTGATACCTCTGGGCAGTTTACTTCAGAATGGAGCAGATTCTTGACCAGGACACAATGGCAAATTGGCACCCAAGCACTCTCTCTCTCACCAAAGCACACAGAATGCTTTCTTTGTAAAAACACGGGGAAATACTCACGCTGGAACAAAAGACACTCTATCTGCAAAGCCAGAAGTGAGAGAAATTATGTATTTGATTTACACACATCTGTACCCACTCATGGGCGAAAAAAGGGCTTTGAACCTAATTTAATCATACTGCACTGTATTCTCTCCCCAAACCCAGGCGCATTAAGATTTTTTTTTTTAAAGCTTTGGCTACAATAGGAAGTAAAACACGTTGCTGGAAGAATACCTGGGGTGTGCCTTTGTTGACGGGGTGCCATTTCAAACTTATAATATTTGAACTCAATTGTGGGAAATTCAGATAAGGCAGATGAGGTGGGTTATCAGAGAATTATTCTGACATTAGCCAAAATGCCAAGTCAGCAGATATTTGCTGTTTCACATTTCACAATACCTTCCACATGCATTTGCAGCCTGATGGGGCAAAATGCTAACTATTCTCCAAACAGCCACCCGACAATCTCGGGCAGAATCACACATTGTGGCTCAGAAGGAGACATCATGATGGCTCTGGCTGGCTGTATTAAACAAAAGCTCCGGAAGCCAGTGAGAGGCATTCGGTATACAAAGTGAGAGTCAAAGCAAGTTTAGGTTCACATCTGGCAGAATATGGCACTGTCTTACCCAGAGGTTGGAGAACAGGAGGGTATGGGGGCTATAAATAGAACACACATATAGACAGATTAGAAATTCCGAAGCCAGAGCCGTCCGTTTAAGCTTACTAACCTGGAGCTGAGCTCAGACGAAGCCCAGGAGCTGCGCGTCCTCTCCCACCTTTCCATGGTCCTCTGTCAGCGGCTCCTCAAACCACCTGTACTGATCCAACCCATCCTCTGATAAAATTATCTTCCTGGGAGAAGTAATCTTAGCTGAGCTTCGGTCTTGCCGGCATAAATGTCTAGAATTTTCTTCTTGAAGCCAGACACAGCAACACAAAACTGCTCCTGAGGTCTTTTGTTTTCCCTCCCCTCAAAGATGAAGCATGCAGCTCTCTCTCTCTCTCTCTCTCTCTCTCCCTCTCTCTCTCTCTCTCTCTTGTGCTCTCTTCTCTCTCTCTCTCTCTCTCTTTCTCTCTCTCTCTCTCTTCCTTCTCTGGCGTTCGCTCTCTCCCTCCTGTCTCTTCCCCCACCCCCTACTAGCCACCTCACTGGATTCCCATTCAGTCAGGGTCATTTACATCTCACAGCATGAAAACCTGGGTTATACCCAAGTCTGTCTGTCTCTCACTTTTGGATTTCCTTTGGGAAAGGGAGGAGGTGGCTCTAGGTGAAGTCAGGTGACCCTTCCCTTAAAAGCTTGTGAGATGGATGGAATGTGCGAGTTTTAATACCACACGGGCACATTTACATTACAAAGCCGAGGGGAACAGCTCCCAGAGATTAAGTCTTTTTGGTTTTCCTTTCATAGTCCCCTTTTAGCAATTAAGAGAAGCTAGCATAGTATAATGAAATGTAATTAAACTTTTCAATGTTAATAACAAGGCTGCATCCCTTCAGCATCACCCAACTGAACAATTCCTTTAAACTTGCGAGCCTCACTGCTCTTTCTGTGGAGGGTCAGAGAATCACTAATTTTACTATTACACACTTCTCCTAATTGCTCTGTTCTTTGCAACCCAGTTAACATAATCCTGAAGTTAAGGGGCTAATATAAAAGATAATGTGAAAGGGGAAAAAAATGACAAAACTCCCAGAAATCAATAGTTTCCTTTTGTGCAACTAGGTCCCGTATCAGGTAACTTACCTCTTAGACAAGTCACTTCTCTCTTCTCTGCCTCAGTATCTCAAGGTCAAATAGAACAGTGGTAGTAGGACCCCTCCTCCCTTTGCCATCCCTGGTCCAGAAGGCTGGGACAGAAGCTGCCCAGGAAGCAAAACCTAATGAGCACCCGAGACTCAGAAACAAGAGGCAAAACCTGTGCTCACTAACAGTGTGGGAGACAAGAGTGTGGCCAGTGGCCTGGATGTACAGAGCAAGCCTCCTCCAATCCGTTCTCTGCTATGACACTCTTAGTAGACAACAGGGAGCCTACTGCTAAATAGAAAAATGTATCTCATCTGTTCTCAGTGGCCCTGCATCTCAGTGATAAGATGATATTCAAAAACTGTTTCAGATACAGAGTAACTGGGAAAGTGAAAATGAGCATGAGGCACATCGGAACTCCTAGCTGACCTTTGCTGGTCCACATGTTGTTTTAATAAAGACATAAATGCTTCTGAGGGACTGGAGGGTCAAATCATCATCACAAGTGTTAGAAAAATACCCTACTGTTGAGCTATATGCCAAGTCCTATCCATACATTCTTAATTTTAAGATCTTAATGGCTCAGCATGAGAGAAAAGTATTAGCAGAGGTAACACAGATCCTCATTATTCCGACAACAGGGACAGTGGTGAAGTGCTGGGGCTCAGAATGCAAAAGGACTTGGAAGCCAAGTCTCTTCTGTCATTGTCTTTCTCCTGACACTTTCTCCTGAAAGCCAGCAGGAACTGGCATTTCTTTTCTTCAAAAGGAGCCATAGAAACCAATACCTTATTTCTCAAGAACAAGTCTAAATATCTTCCACCATCTCCCTCTGCTCCCCTTGTTGACTATGCTGTCTGTCTCATTTCAGAAGCAGTCTTGCCACAACCACAAGAAGACACGTTACAGAGAAAGGCCACAGACACACTAACAGACGGCCTTTAGGTTTCTACACTCAGCCTTAGATCAAGCCTTGTTTTCCCAGTCCTTTTTCTACATGGTTGTCCACGCTTCATTGAATCTAAGTGTAGGTATATTTTACTGTGGCTTTGGGCCTTGAAGCGAAAGACGTCCTCGTCCCAGGAAGCTGTAGTCAAACAAATGTGTTGTGTAGTCTTTGTCAGGCCACCTTTTGGTATACAGGTGTGTTGCATGTAGCTTTTGCTACCCCGCCTAAGCTCTGGAAATGGGCTGTGCTACCAGCCCCAACCCAGCTTCCCTTGAATCCATAGATAAAAGTTACAGATACATAGTTGTTCATCTTCAACTTGCCTTCTTGGCACAATTGTTGGGCACTATTAAACTCCCTTGACTAGCAAGCATACCCCTGTCAATACTATTAGCTCAGTACCTCCCACCTGCCCTAAACTTTAGTTGCTCGGTTACATTTAGTCTCTGCTAAACTCCCCTGACCATGCCTGTAGGAACGGCTTGTGTGGCCATGCTGTTTCGAGATCTCACATGGCTGGTCAACTTTTCTCCACAGAGCATCTGGGAAACTTTGTCCTTCCTTCTTTGCATACTTCTCTTGCCCCCAGAGACCCGGAAGTCCCACCTATCCCTTCTGCCCAGTAATTGGCCATGGCTTCTTTACTGACAGATCAAGAACCAATTGGGGAACAGAATCTTAGTTGGCATCAGAACCTACCCTATAGAAGTGTCTGCATAATAGGGGTGTTCCACATAATATGCAGGAAGGGAGTGACTGTCTCTCACCTTCTACAGTCTAGAAAAAAAAAATTAAAAAAAAAAATAAAAAAACCTCTCATACCACCACCTCTTGCTCCCTCAAGAGTGAAGTCAAAGAAAGGGAGCATTGCCTGTCTGACAAGGCAGTCAAGCTGAAAAGCACACAGTTCCCTTCATAAACACCATTTAGGCCAAACATAAAATGAGTACCAACTATCCACCGCTTTGTATTTTTAAAGTGTTACCTTGCATGGAGATATCTAATTTGAGCTTTTTCAAATAAATTATATGCTAAACTAGCTACAAAATTAACTTCAGTTTGTGCTACAAAAATTGGCATCCAAACATTGGACAGTAAAAAATATCTCTCTGCAGAAAAGTAAGTCAGCTTAGACAAATTTAGGAAGTCCTAAAATTCTGTAGGATGAGAACATGAAAGGATTTGAGCTCACAGTCTCTTAGAACCACACTGACTGCTTCTACATATTTTTCTCTTTAGCATTAGGTGGTTTAGGTCCAAATTTACTCACAGTTTGGCTTTACTGTGCTTTGTTTTGTTCTGTTTTGTTTATTCTTAGTCTTTAAAAAAATTCTTCTTTAGAGATAAAGGCAATTTCCTTGAGTGTATTCTACATGGTGCTGCCAGTGACAGAGATAAAGGGGCTTCTACATTATATTATACAGCACATGGGATTTAGCCCAAATGTGACTGTAAAAAAAAGTTTAAGTTCTTTGATATTTTAAAAGATATTTATCTAGTCTTTTTGTTATTTGATTAAAGTCAAAGGGTCACATTTAAAGAAGCCTATCCAAGCTTACCAATGAGATGTTAACTTAAAATAAAAACAAATTAATAAAAATAGTATAGCCACTAACTAGAGTCAATATTCTAAATCATCTCCTACTACCTCAAAACCGCTGACATAGAGTGAAGTAGGTCTACACTTGTGTGCTCACTTATTAACACAATATTCATTAAACAAATCCTTTTATACTTGGGCACAAGGCTAAGCAAAATAAGGGCCCAACATAATCAGAATCTTGAGCATCTGAGACACTTAAACTATGGGTACCATTAGCATAAAATAGATATAGCAGTCTACGGGACAAGGTGTTGTGGGAATACAGACAAGGAAGAAAGTTCTCCTTAGTGGTAGGACAAGCAGTAGAAAAGGGTAGGTGGGGTTTGAGCTGAGCTGTTGGATGTATTAGTTATCTAGCTGAGAAATGGGCAGCATGATCTCAGATACAGCAACCAGCAGGGAAGCAAACATGGACATCTGTGCAGGGTGGTGTGGCTGGACTGCAGAGTGTGTGAGCATCTCAAAGCATGGGTTGGAACTGGCTGTGGATTCCCTGAGCTTCTGTAATGCATTGAAAAGTTAGTTACCATGCTTTGTCTAGTGATCTTTAAGTGCTACAATTAGTTTGACACCAATGTGAAAAGCAGATTACAACAATATTTCCCAAGCTTTTAAATAAAAAACAAACCTGTCAGAGTAAACACACCAAGTGTACACCACACTAGAGACCCCAGGGAATGTCTATTTTTAAATAAGTATCAAGCAATTATTACAATGCTGGTTTTGTGAGGGTTCATGACCACAGATGTAGATTGATGGACGAAGAATCCTGACTTTTAAGATGGTTACAGTGCACCCAAATAAGAGAATCACTCTCTTTTGGAGAGGAGGCTGGGCAAAGACCATTCAGGATCTGTTTTAGAGGATGCTTGAGTTGAACCAATAGAATCGGGCTAGCTCCAAGAGAGAGATTATTAAATGCAGCATTGCAAACACAGGACACAGGACTTAACATGTTGGGTATCCTGAAGACTAAATCTGGGTTGTCCTTAGCCACTAGAGAACCTCTAATCTTTGCTTCTCAGGGGTCGTATCACCTTTCCATTCTGTCTTCTATTTTTAACTAAGTTCATTTTGTGGCATATATAATCCAATGTGTTACCCTATTGCCTCCAACAGTATCAGTTCAGAGACCCTGCTCTCACTGAACAGGATGTTGCAATTACTGTAGTTTCTTAGGTCACAAAGAAAGACTAGATCGGCTGGTCTAGTTGTCTAATTTTGCCCCAGCTGCACTCACATGTCCACATTCAGTTTGGGGTGGGTGGGTGGGGCTCTGGGTGAATGCCTTCAGGGAAGCTCACAGCAGGGCAGACAAACCCAAGTTTGTCAGAGACACAACTGTTCAAGGAGAAACACTTGAGAAGATCAGGTCAGTGGTAGAAGAGAAGGAAGGTTCCAGAAGCTGTTGAGAAGCAGACTTGGAAGAACCTGAATTGGGCAGTCTCAAAAGGACCGCACCCTCATGGATTCTACACTTAAGAAACACAGGGCACTAAAAGTAAGAGGAAAACTAAACAGTAGTAAGGAAAACTAGGCTTAGGAAGATAGGTTCAAATTTTATACTCAAGATTCTTTCTAAGATACATGAGAGAATTTTGCTTTTTACACTTATATTAGCTTTTATGTGAAGGCTGAGATGACTTTTCAAACTAATATGAAGTGAATGTGCATATTTTTCACTACGAATATTAACATATAGGCAGCACTCTGTGCCATTTCCCCCTCCTGTAAGATCAGGAGAACACTGCTAAACTTGCCTACTGTCCTAACTAAATCAGGGCTTTGTTACAGGTGCGCCTGACCCACTGTCTTGTACCTGATGACTGTTCCTTTTTTCATCTGCTTTTGTTTTTCAAGAACTTCCTGCTCACACTGCATGGGAACTGGTTCCTCTCTTTTCCTTTACTTCATACTTGTTGTGCTCTGTAGGCTACTGCAGCCCAAGCAGTTGGAGGATGACACTAATAAAATGCTCTTTTCCTAGTGCAAAGGAGCCTGTTTAAAATGTATCTGTATTTCATGCTTATAAGTACTTTGCCATATGCATATAGTGCCTGCAGAGGTCAGAAGAGGTCTGAATTCCTGAGACTGAAGGTGCATATGCTTGGGAGCCCAAATATGGGTTAAGGGAACTAAGTTTGGTCTTCGGCAAGAACACAAAGCGCTCATAATGGCTGAGCCATCTCTCTAGCCCCGAGGTTTAACGTTTTCAATTCTCACAATAGCTCTATGAGGTACTGTTAGCACCATTTAACCATGGAGGAAAGTGGCTTTTGGAGAAGCTGAATAATTCACCAAAGATACAGGAACTAGTAAAGAGCAGTTTCCTCTTTGTGACTCAACCACAGCCTGGAAAACATGCTTAACTTTATATCTTAATCTTCCGGAAACCGAACTGCAGTAGCAGATGCTATCAGGCACAGCGCTGTGATTGTTTTGTCTTCTACTCTATTACCCACTCTCTAAAGGCTCGTTATCAACAGCTAGACTGGCTTTGACTGGAGTCTGTCATTTCTGAACATTGTGTTAAAAGCAGGTCATCCAACCTCTGTTGCCTGGGTTCCCAGACTTGCCTTAGAGTTTCACCATGAGGCTTAAATGACAAGCCATGCTTGGAACTTAACATAATGCCTGATACAAAACACAATTATCTTTTGCCGTTATTGTTCTATTAACAAGACAGAAATTTTTGTTTTTTTTTTCAAAGGTAGTTTGAAATTGGTGAGATGGCACCATTGACTATGTACAATATTAAATGTAGTTTTCAATCACATTACTTAAAAAAGTGGCATAGTTAACATCAGTTGTCAACTTGATACATTCAGGAAGTGGGTATCTCCATTTAGAAATTGCCTCTATCAGATTGGCCTCTGGCCATGTCTGTGAGGCATTTTCTTAAGTGTTGACTGATAAAGCAGGGCCCAGCATACTTTGAACAGCACTGTTACTGAGTAGGCAAGCCTGGACTACATAAGAAAGATAGCTGAGCAAGCCAGTAAGTAGTATTCCTCTGTGGGCTCTTCTTCAGTTCCTGCCTGAAGATTCCTGTACTGAATTTCTGCTTTGGCTTCACTTGGTAGACTGTAACCTTTAAACTGAAATAAATTCTTTCCCCCAGATCGCTTTGTCTCTGTTTTGTCATAGCAGCAAAAAAACTAATGGGAACCCAGGGCTAAGCTACCAATCAAATTAGGGAGCCCCACCACCTTCCATGTAGCTAATCATGAACCACATATATTGATTCATTATTAGGCCATAGTGTATGCTTTTCAAAGGCAAAAGTTAAAAATTACATGCTTTACAAAAGCCAATACTTGTATTTTAGCAATAAGCTAAATGTTAATTCTTTTTTTAAAAAGAAATCAATTGTACTTATAAACTGCTGCCTTGTCTCTGTTGAATAGTTCCAGTGTTTCTATGAAACATCTCTACATAATCTAAAATATGTTTATTAGCAAATATAAATTCTTTTAAATATGTAGCACAGTTGTCAGTTAAGTGTATTTTTGAGTGTAGATTGTACTGTGTTTATGTGAAGTCAAAACCAAATACATTATAGATCTTTGACAACAAGTAAATTAATTTTGCCTGAGAATAAGGTTTATCATAGTTAGGCAAGGTCATGAAGCCTGCCTTCTTTTTTCAATTATATGAATTGATCTGGGTAGTAGGTAATTATACCATTGATAGTTTGTGTGAGTGCCAACTACATGGTCTGTGTTACAATGCAGGGGTGGTAGATGTAACTAGTACTTGCAGGGCCTGGATCTGTAATAAATTCTTCTTTTTTTTTCCTTTGTAGAGTACATGGCAATTTTCATCAGAAACAACTCACTTCTTTTTGACTCTTTATGTCAAATTAATGCATTTTTCAGTCACTGTCAAATTATGCTGCTCTGCTTGAAGTCAGTTATACATATATATATGTGCTTGTATCCATAATTGTCACAGGGAGTGGTTTGATTATCCCATTCTAAGGCAAGAAAAGCAAAATGTGGGAAATTCATGCTTTGGGATTTTCTTTTGTCCTAAAGCCAAAGCAGGTGCCTTAAGAAAAGCCTTTTAATCTGTTTCAGTGGCAAAGACACAGCAATTCAGCAACTCTAACATTTCTGTGTGGGGTAGCAATAGACAAACTGCTCATCTGGGGAAAAAAGTGGTGCTATCAGTTGAACAGAGTTACGAAGAATTAACTGTAACAACTCATATCCATCAGCATCTTCACCACCAACACAGCCGACAGGACCAGCACTTCTCCCGCCAGCCGACAGGACCACCACTACCACCGCCAGCCGACAGGACCACCACTACCACCGCCAGTCGACAGGACCACCACTACCACCGCCAGCCAACAGGACCACCACTACTACGCCAGCCTCTTTACCATCACCATCCGCGCACAGCTGTCATTGGTATCCTCAGGATTACTCCCCTCTTCGCCATTATGACTACTGCTACCACTACTGTCCCCATCATCACCATCATTTACTTTGCCACTGTCAACCTCTATTACCGCGGCCATAACCATAATCATTGTATGTACATGTCATGCACCAGATGATGCAATAAATGCTAGCTTCCATGATCATTGCTACAATATTTTATTTTATTTTATTAACTTTCAGCTCATGACTTTGTATATTCAGAACCAATTACCTTGGTATAAAGTATACTTTGGTGTTGTGATGGTGTCCTAGTCAAAGTAAGCACACCTATATACACATACATTCAGTACATAAAGTAAAGATGTGAAATGCTTTCTTTGCTAGCTTTTCCTCTCCATAAGTAAGTCTCAGGAGTATACCTTGAACATAAAAGTTCCACATGAGATAATTTCCTCCCTGAAAGTAATTCACTAAGATAAATTATAAGGTAACAATATACACTGGCCACAGATGTAACTCAGCTGTAGTATGCTTGGCTAGGATATGCAAGACCTATGTTCAGTCTCCAATGCTATTTGAAAAGAACCAAAAACAAAACCCAAAACAAAAGTCCACAGCAAGTAAAACTATGCAAATGTAGCATCCCCAGAAGATGATTTTTACGTCTTCAGAGAGTAAATTCATTACGTGTTAAAATTCTACTTGAGACACGTTTCACTTGACTGTCAAACAAAGCACAAGACAGCATTTTTACCCAGAAATTCCACACAAATGCATTTCGTTGTTGATATCTGTCCACGGGATCATACTTTCCACACTCAAATCACAACACACACCTTAGCAAGCAACATTAACCCTGGCTCTTGGACCCAGGCCACAAGTTTACAGGATCATACTTTTCTATAACCCTTCATCTACATTATGTGAACACAACCAGCTAGATCTGAGTGGGGCATAAGTGGGCTTTCCTGCTTTATGAGAAAAACTTGGCTAAGAGCTGAGCCTAGACAAACTTTCATAAGCAACATGTGTTTTCTACACCCTTCTCCTTTTCCTTGCACTTTAACCAGTCAGCATTCAGAATTCTTACTGTTGACTTACCTCAAAAGCCAACACTCAATAAAACGGACTGTTTAAATTAGTGATTGTCACCTTAGGAGGAACACTTTTTCTCTATATTTTGATGGCTCATGTCATTTCTTAAAATAAAAACATTTCTCAAAAGTAGAATTAAGAATAACATCTAGGACTGGGGGTGTAGCTCTGTGGTAGAGAGCTTGCCTGGGATATGGATGGGTAGCACTCAGATGTGTGAGGCCCTGGGTTCAATCTCCAGGAATGTAAAAACAAAGAGTCAAATAAACACAATCTGAAAATGGATTTTTGAAAAAAAAAATAACTTCTAGATCTTCTTAACTGTGTTCTAAAATGTGTCTACTTAATGGACTGGAATTAGTTGAGTGTGTTTCTTATAAAGCTCAGTTTCCTACCATTGGGTCAAAGAGCAAGGCAAGAGCAGTTCCTTGACACTGTGAATGTATCCACCACAGAGTGAATTCGTGACTTTACACAAGACAGCTAACTGCTCCCGATCACCAATTTCCTCATCTCTACAACACAGAGTGTAATATTTTAATATCTCAAATACATTGTGAAAAACAAACGTGATGATGAGACTGATAGCACAGACCCTGGCATTCGATAGTTTTCAGGAAGTAGGAGCTAGCTGCTTGTTCTTCCTAAGCAGCTGCTCACTTATGAAATAGTGATGCCACATCTTCTTAGCTGACCTGCCATTTTCAGTCACATCTTTCAACATGAAAGTTTCACCACTCAAATTAGATATACTCATATGGAAAATGTAGATTTAGTCAAGAAGCAAATTTTCCCTAAAGCACAAGAGAAGTTTAATAAAATCAAGCCCACATGGAGCAAGAGATGAAGAGAAACACAAAGATGGAGGAGTTGGCAGAAAGGAAATGGAGAGAAGAAATAGTTACCTGTTCCACTCACAGGCCAGGAGATATGACAAGAGGAGACTAGAGGGAGGGCTGAGTGAAGCCTCTTATTCAAGAGCCCTGATCTGACATGTTGGTTGCCAGTGAACTTTTTAAGCCACAGAGCTTTATTAAGAGATGGTGCAGCTTATAGGTTTGGGTTTAACAAATATTTAAAAAATATTTTTGAGGACGTTTCTATAATGAATCCCATCAGTTTCTGATAATGGATAGGACGTCTCAATGAATCAACTCCCGTGTCTTTGGGAGATAAAGCTTTGTGCTCTGCACGAATTGCCTCATTTTATCTGCATGATGGCACACCACCCCAGTTTTAGAAAGAAACAACCTCTGCAAGAAGATCCTCAGAGATTTTTTTTTAACCCTAAGGTCGAAAGCAAGAAGGACAGAGCGGGATCGATAACAACTCTGAATATAAAGCCCCAGGTTGTTTCTTCTGCCATGCTGTCACCCTCTGGGATGGAAACTGGGAACCAAGCTATTAAGAAACCAAACCTTAATTAAATGACTTGCAATGATATTTCAAATAATGTGAGGCGTCCTGTAAGTGTTATGTAAGCTTCAGGGGAAATGATGCCTGTTTTTGGCAGAAATGTGGTACATAATATTTTATAATGGGATCTACAAAACCAAGAAACAACAAGACTTGTGTCATTTGCTAATTTGGGGAGAATAATTATGCCTACTTATCATACATCAATTTAACCCCAAAGCCCCTGAATTGGAGTTGAAAAGATATGTGTGTATGTATGTATGTATGTATGTATATATGTATGTATGTATATGTATATGTATACACACATACACATCTATATCTTAGAATTTTTTAAAACTTATAAAGTAAACAGTAACATGTTAGTAAAAGCTACATGCCTCAACTACTCCTTTCTCTTTTTCACTTTGCCATGCATTCAAATCATTACTTTACCCTTCATTTTCAAATATCACTGTTCATTTTCTCCATGAATAAAAAAAGAAAGAAAGAAATTAAAGCCCAAGTTCAACTCCCTAGTGATGACTTTCCAATTTCCTCTGCACACTGCACAGTTTATATCACTTTTGAATAAATACTTTGCAGGATTTCATGTGAGCTCAGTTCCAGGGGATCTGATGCCCTCTTCTGACACTGGCCCCAGGCATGCATGTGGTGCATATACATGTGTACAGGTCAAACAGCCAAACACAGAAAAAAATAAATCTAACATTTAATTTAAAAAGGACAATATTCGAATAGATCTATTCATTCATTCATTCATTCATTCATTCATTCATTCATCTAACAAATGTAAATCGAGTCCTTACTCTCTGAAGAGTGAAACTATAGGAAAAGAGATTTGTGAATCAGAATATACTGAGTTTCCTGCCCTAGACTGCTGCTGTGCTCTCATATATATTCATGTATTAAGTAATGCAGTATGATATAGTTTTCAGGAAGCCTAAGATTCTTCCAATGAACTAGCAGGTGACAATTGCACTCTGTTTTGCTGGCAAAGGACCATGAAGGGAACCTGAAGAGGAAACACACTGTCTAATGGCCCTATGTTCCTTATTCCTCCGTTTCTTAAAGTGGTAGCATTGATTGAAACACTCTAGAATAAAGGTGGCTGACAGTTTGCAGGGAAAATTGCATGCATAATTTGCATAGTTGCAACTTGAGCAAGCAGAGGAGTTGCCTTTTGTGGACATTTCCTTATAAATGATATTCAGATGTCCTGTTTAGGGAATAAATTCTAATTTATGAGAGCATTTACTTCATCTTTTTAATCTCATGATTGTGAGCAATGCATAGAATAATACAGTAGAGACTTAACTATGAAGAGTCTTCTACTAAGAAAATCTGCACACATGCTTGCATCATTAACCACATAAAGCTGCAAAAGTTTCTTCTTCTCTATTAAGCAAAAAAGTAAAAGGATGTGCAAGGTCTGATTACTCCACAGAGGCACAGTTATATCTAAATTAAGCACAAACTTCCCAGTCAAAACATAATAAAGAGGAAGGAAAAAAACCTTCTAGATATTCAATTGTTACTTATGACATAATATATCTGTGTTTGATATGTCAGCCTGTATACAGAAATTATACTAGAAAACAACAAAAAAAGAAATACTATTTTTCACAATAGAAGAAATAAATTATATTTTAGTTTGAAGTTAGCAAGAAGAATAGTAATAGATTATTAGCTTAATAGGCACCAGAAAAGATTACTGAATAAAACTGGATGATATAGCCACTGATAAATGACTACTCAAAATGTTTATGAACAATCTGTGAATATGTGTAAATAGTCTTCTTCAATTCTATTTACTAACAAAGAACTGCATTAAAATAACCATCACAGGTTCTCTTATTAGAGTTCATTAAACTCTGCAGTGTTCGAAGCCTCAACCTTATACAGTATGAAAATAAGAAAAGCAAAGTTAAAATAGTGGCATAGCTCAGATTTTCCCAACACTTGGGAATGCCTCAAAATTTTAATTGTTAATTTTAAAACTCATATATGATAAGATTAAAGAAGAGCACAGATTTAACTTGGAAATAGGCTTCCTCCATATCCTAAGAATGCCAGCAATTCACCCTGTACATCATGGCTTTATGTTACAAAAACAATCTACAGTCATCGGGGGGAAAAGGGAGCCTCAACTGGGAAAATAAATGCTCGCACAAGACCGGCTGGTAGGCAAGCCTATGGTGTGTTTTCTTGATTGACGATTGATGTGGGAGGGTCCAATCATCCCATTGTGGGTGGTGCTCCCCCTACACAGGTCACAGATAGCATAGAAAACCAGGCTGAGCAAGCCCAGCAGCATTCCTTCATAGGCTCGCCTTAAGTTCCTGCTTTCATTTTCTCCTCTGACTTCCCTCAGTGACACTGGTAGTGTGACTATCATAAACTGAAATAAAGCCTTTTCTCCCCAAATTGTTTTGGTCATAGAATTTTATCACTGCAATAATAAAAAAAAAAGACACAGACATTGTTTGAAATAGTACTGCTGGTGTACAAAGAAACTTAAAGAAAGATCGTCACAGATCAAGCAAGTAGAAGCAATGGATCTCAGTAAATAAGTGGACACATGCATGGCTTGAGAGAGTTACTCTAAAATTGGGTTATGAAACTGAATTTTCAGTTTCCTAATCCCCATTCAACACAGTTACATGTATTATCTCTGTACCCAATGCGATCTACTGTTCCATTGACAGAAGGGCTAGAGAAAAATGAGCTTGATTTAGATGATTTTGACTTTTGGGACCTTAAAAGAAGGTTGGAGAGGTCAGAGCTGTGAACATAGATCAAGAGGTCATCAGAGTACAATGTAGTGGGATAACAGCAACAAGGAACAGATTGGAAGTAAGAACACAGGAAACCTCAATATTTGATGAGCAAGAACACTCAAAAGAAAGAAAAAGAAAAGATGGGAGTCACTCTACACTATACTGGTTTGATCATGCCTAGTGAAAGGATCATGGGGATGGCACTACTGAACATTTGTTCAAACTGACACTACTTGGCAGGTCATTGATGAAGAACTGAGAGAGAGAGAGAGAGAGAGAGAGAGAGAGAGAGAGAGAGAGAGAGAGAGAGA
>JANHMN010000016.1:1262946-1283796 GCA_030674055.1 Rhabdomys pumilio
AGAGAGAGAGAGAGAGAGAGAGAGAGAGAGAGAGAGAGAGAGAGAGATCTGATTATCTCACACAACCTTCCTTCTTGGGAATGTTAAAAATGTATATTTATTCTTGGGCTGGTGACACGCCTCATAGGTTAAGAGTACTAAGTGCTCTTCCAGAGGTCCTGAGTTCAAATCCCAACAACCACACGGTGGCTCACAACCATCTGTAATGAGATTTGACACCCTCTTATTGGGTGTCTGAAAACAACTACAGTGTACTTACATATAATAAGTAAAAAAATGAACCTTTGGGCCAGAGCGAGCAGGGCCAGAGAGAGCAGGGCTGAAGCGAGAGGGGGAAGGGAGGGGGATACACACACACACACACACACACACACACACACACACACACACACATTCTTAGTCTTATCTCTGGAGGTTCCAATTTGAAAAATTAAGCCCCTGTGACATGACTAGAATTTTGATAATAATTTAATATGAATTTTTTATTGAATTGCCTGCATTTTCCCATTCTAATCTAATGAATTGTGGAACATCTTGAAAAGATGAAAAAAAGCATTTCTAATGCTTTTCTACATGTACCTATAGTGCCTGAGAAAACCATAAGTGGTCACTATTATGATAGCGTTTAACTGACTATTTTTTTTGCTGTTCTTTAAGGTTCCCCCATAGAATTGATTCATTGCTTAGATACTTGGACTCGAAGTGAAATAAAGAATCCAGTTTCTTTTGGTAAGAAAACAGCCTCTTGTGTCAGGATGAAACCTAAGGGTGTCCTCAAGTAGCCAGTAACACAAGATCTGTTTCAGAGTGGTCCCTTGTACCTAGCCACATGGGCTTATTTTCAGAGGCAGTTGATTCGACTTGGAGATGGTTAAATGTGCCACTTGGACAGTGTATATATTCACACATGAGAAGGAATGTAATTATAGCTGTGCCTTGATAGCCTTCATTTACAGTGCTATTTTAGAAACAGATAGTTTTCAATTGGTTTACAGTGTTTGGGGGGAAGGAATTTCTACTGTGTAGAAGCTCAGAGTTTTGGCCCTATGGATTTTCTCAACTGACATTAAGTGAAGTGGAGTTTTACGAAGGGTGAATCCATAAGGTGTCACCAACAAACTCACAGCTACCCAACACTTCTTCCCCAGTCAACCACACCCCTCAGTACAGAGTTTCCATTTCAGATTTTTTAGAGAAAAAAATCTCCACAGAAACACCTTGTTAGGTTGTTAATTAGCAAAATAGCTATGACTACTGTAGCGGGATAATTTTTATGAAATCAGGGGAAGCATACATCTTTTCTAACACACAGGATGTGACCTATTTCTTTTAAATATCAAGCACAGAGAAACAGACTTTATTTTTAAAATAGAGAAATACTCATCCTTCTTTGATTGAGTCTAGAAGCTAATGTTTTCTCATCAAGAAAAAAATGGCCATGATTTTGGCACCGTTATTTTAATATTACTGTAGTACATTCGAGAACTTTGAAAGGCATTAGCTATTAATGGAGCAAACAAGGCTAACTTTTTTCCACATTTTTCTTTCTTTTAATTAACAGTTAATCATACAAAGTATAAAAATTATTGTTATTATTATGCATCATTCTAAATATTCTACAGTCTTATGTGCTAAGTGTAAAATGGTTGAGCCCAGTGTGAAATGCTGGCCACTCATGCGTGAAGACCTGAGTCTGGATTAGCAGAGCCCATGGAAAGTCATATGCATTTGCAACCACAGTACTGCTGTGGCAAGATTCACAGCAGAATGGAACGCCCAGAGCTGGCTGGCCTGCTAGCTAATCTGGTATACACCATGTGAGCAAGAGTTCTTGCTTAAGATTAAACGTGAAGACTGCCACCCATACAAATGTGTCCCTATGTTCATATACATTCACCTACGTACACATCATGCGCACCAATCTCTCTCTGTCTCTCTCTCCTTCTCTCTCTCTCTCTCTGTCATACATACACATACACACACAAATAGAAAAATTAAAATGTATTTTAATTTATATATGCTCTTAGAGGAAAAAAGCTGTTTCTTACCCTCTAGTTACACTCATATTTGTATTCATTAATATAAAATGTGCATAAAATCAAACTAAATAAAATTATCCTCATAGAGCTTTGTTATAGGCAATGCTGTCAAATGGAAACAAAATGAAACTTATTATCTTCAAATGAGATAAAAATTTACATCAAAGGAACACTTTCTCCCCTTCAAGTTAGTTTAGTTAAAAATCAATTAGGTTTATGTAGCTCTGAATTTTGAAACAAAATTGTTATTGAATCATTTTATTTTAGAAACCATTTCTTTGTTTTTTTCAGCGTTCTAGTAGTGAAAAGTGGTGTATGTGTTCTTTAATATTTACAATTTAGACAGTCAGAGGATTGAAGAGCTGTTAAAGGTTGTGAAAGATGAAGTGTCTGTTTTACCAGCATGTCAAAGATGCGCCTCTGTCCTGCTTGTGGATCTCTCAGGAAGTGTTTAAAGCACCCTTTTGGTAGTCTGTTATTGGTTTCCTTTTTTAAGATTTAAAAGTATATCATTTACTCACATAAGTGCTCCTCTTGTGTCCATATCTTACTCTTTCTTCTTTCAAAAGTCATACTTTTTTCTCCTTCTTTCCTGTTTTTTACAAGAGTCACTTAATTCATTTGAACGAAGTATTCCTGTACATCAGCAGAAAGGTGGAAAGGATATTCCTTAGTCTCTCTTTCAATGTTAACACTGTAGGCAGTTTCAGAGAAAACTTGAAGAGTCACATAATACCAATACCACTCAATGACAAAGATGAAGAGATCCTTTTTCCTCTTTTGGTAAATTCTGTGTAGTTACTTTTCTGAGGAGATCTCATCCACCTGACAACACCACACTGAGAATGTGGAAGAGACAAACAGATGGATGGAGGAGGTATATAATGGGGTTCAATGAGAGACATGTAGGGTCCACTGGGCAGGTAGGGGTTACCTCACTACTGTTACGCCCAACTGCCTCCCCCATGGATACTTCCAAAGACCTCATAGAAAAATTATGGAATCATCTGTATTTGTTAACTTGGATTGTATATACCTGCAGAAAGCAACTTAAGGAAGAAAGGAAGAGTTAATCCTGCCTCACTGTTTGATTGATTGCTGAAGTCAGGACAGAAGGAACAGGAGTCAGCTGGTGACATTGCATGCCCAATCAGGAAGCAGATAGAGATGAATACTTGTGGTAAGTTTGCTTTTTCCTTTCTGTTCTGTTCCTTGGAATGATACACGAACAACATTTAGATTAGGTCTTAATAACACAATCTAGATAATTCCTCACAGACAGGAATCTCGATAAAATCTCCCAGAGATTTCTTTCTGTGGTGATTATAAATCTTATTGACTTTGTAATCAATATTAACCATCACATTACCCTTGCTGCCTCTGTCTCTCAGTCTCTACCGGAGTCAAACTTTTAGAATTCCCTTTGGCCCCTGTCAATATGCAGGTCTAAGCCATCATCATAGTTATTCAGAATTATGGATATCACACAAGTGATCTCTTTGTTTCTGCCTTTCTTCTCTGCCAGATAGGGGGGTTTGCCAAATTACAAGTCTGATGTTACTAGTCCTTTTAAACCCCTAAAGTCCCTAACTTATTCAGAATAAAAACGTCAGTATCACAACATGACTTATAAAACCCTTCACAACTTGAGAGCTACTTCCAACACACACTCCTCAGAGCAAAACTCTGGCCTCTTCCCAGGACACTAGACACAAAGCTTGTCCATTCTCCCTCCAAAACAGCAGGCAGATTCCTCACACTTTCCTTTAAAACAGCAGGCAGACTTCCTTTAAAAATAGTAGGCAGACCTAACTATAAAACTTTGAATTTAAAGTCCTCTCCACCGAAATGCCTTTTGCCCAAGCTTCTGTGTGGCTAACTTTTCAAAATTCTTCCCACACTGAGCCTGTTTCTGATGACTCCTCTAGCCTTCATCCTGCCTTTATTCTCACTCCTTGCCCCCTTTGTCCCCAGCACACATATACTTAATAGTTCTATATTTGCCTTTTTCCCTTTAGTAGTTATTAGCATGCAGTACACTGCTTACCATAGCATATTTCAATTATTTATTTTTTCCTTGCATGTCACCCCACAAGAATGCTAATTTGAACCAATTTTGCTCAGTTCTGTGTCTTTGGTGCCAAGAGCAGAGCCTGGCACAGTCAGTATAGGTTGTTTCTAACAACTGGATGAAAATTTTAGCTGCTCCTTGGGGAGTTTCTGGATGAAGGGTAAAGACAGCAAAAGCCTTTTTTTTTTTTTTTTTTTTTTTTTTTTTTTTTTTTTTTTTTTTTTTTGTATAGGGAATATAAACTCTGTGTGGATATTGACTTGTTTGGGGGAGAATTTTCAATGCCAGGTTCCAAATGAGAGAGGGAATTCACAGAATAATTAAGTCTAGTGGATATTTTACTTGATGTTCAAAGGATGTTTACTTGATGTTTTGAAGGATTCAAACATAGAAGCCCTCCAACTTTCTCATCTCAGGACTATCCTGAATACTTTGTAGAATTTTTAAGTTTTGCTAGAATAAAAACAAGCAAGACAATAGGTATTTTTACTCCAAGTGCTCTCAAATCGATTGAGCTAAAGTTACCCATAAAAAGTATATATCATTTTTTATATAATAATATTCCATTGTAAATAATTAGCATTGCTTATGCTTTAAAACATTTTAAATTCTTAGATAAGCAAAAGCAATAAGGTAGAATAGAAAGCAGGATGAAAGTATGGATGTTAAAATAACAGGGGCATCATAACTAGGTGAAAAGACATCACGGCCCAAGACATCACACACTTTAGTTTTGGGTCACAGAGAAATCAGTTTTGAATTGGTCTGGAAATCATCACTTAAAGAAGTGCTTTCTATGCAAGCTATTGGTGGAGAAATGACTAATGGACCTGGACCCTGCCTGCTGTATTAGTGACATGCCAAATAAGATGTACCTACTGGTGCAATAATAGCAAGACTGTTTATGGTACTAACCAATTGCTCTATTGACTGGATTTGAGTTCTGTTCCACAGAAGATAATTCATGCCTGGTGCTGTAACCATGGGCAAAACCAATGGTTAGGGGAGAACCTGTTGGTGTGTGTGTGTGTGTGTGTGTGTGTGTGTGTGTGTGTGTGTTTAATGGTCATGCTGTTAAATTGTCTCCTAAATATTTACATGTACATTTATATACAAAAGTGAGTGTGTGCTGCAGTTACTTTTGTTAGTTGTGTGGAGTGACCTCATGCCTATGCAAATGGCCATATAGACATTACTAACTGAACTCAGTGGGCTATTAAGATAATAAAAAGATAATATGAGCTGGGAAGGAGATGTGATGGAGTATGGAAGTGTGAAGAATGGGTGTGATCAAGAGACATGTATATGCGTAGAGTTTTCATAGGCTAGATAAAAGTTCTTAAAAGTAATCAGACAATATTAACAATGTGGCTAAAGCTAGGTAATGGTTATATACAACACATTCTTTTCTTTTTTTCTTTTTCTATTTTTAATTTCTATATATTTTTATGCATTTGAAAATTTTCATGATTGAAGGTTAGGTATGATAGAAAAACTCTTCCAAAGTTTTGATTAGTGTTGTTTTCTAGTTCATCAAAGAATAAATCAAGTCAGTTAGCTGCCATTTTCTTCACCTTTACCTCACTGAAGAATGTATCCTTCATGTTCTCTTGTGTGTGACTAACATCAATGATAGAGTCTACATAAGCTTGTCTCCTGCAGGGGTCAACTTGAGAATGGATCTTGATGAAATTGGTGTTCTCATGCTTCATGGAATGAAACCAAAGAGCTTTAGTAAAGAAAAGGACTGTGTGTTTCCATCCTTTCCCCAAGTTAGTACCATATGGCACATATATAGTAGGTTTTGTTTCTCATAATGAAAAAGAATATTTAATTTGTAAATTGTTTGTAAATAGTAGGTACCTAAAGCCGTGACTGTTACAGATTCTTAGTTTTTCATGTTTTGATATGAAATACAGCAAAGAACATCTAACATTCCCATTGCATGTGCTTTTTTGTTTTAGTCTCTGCACAGTTTGAGCTGTGGCTCACAATTGTACATTAATATACATATACATACATATAATATACATATTTAGCTCTGCAGTTGTAATAAATACATATACATAGACATATATATATATATATACATATACATATACATATACATATACACATACACATATACATCAAACTCCTCTCATAAAAATCATTGGAATCTATGTTTGAAGTCTAACAACATGAGACTATGGTAGTTCTTTCATGAACAGCCTGAGTTAAAGGTGCCAAATCACTGCCTCTAAATCAAAGCAAACAGCTAAGGCGCTGAGTACAATTTGATTATAACTTAGTGTAAATGACTCACGTAGGAGATATATAATCCAGTTCAGATTTCTGTAACTTAGAAAGATTCAGAAATGCTAAATTTTATCTATTTTTTTATATCAGAGGACTGATATGAAAAAACACTGCCCACTTAATAATGCAAGCTACTTCCTGATTTCTCTTTCTGTTTGAGCATCATTCCTAGAAGTACTTTGTATAATGTCACAATAGTAATTCAAAGTCTTCTCATTGCACTTAAGTGGAATCCAGCTCCTCCCTTCCCAAAGTCCCTGTGAGGTATATTTTGATATCCCTGTAGCACTATGCAAATGAGTTCTGCTCTCTTTTGGTATGATCTTGTTTTAAATTTAGTATTGATTTGTGTGTTTCTGCATTTTGTTTTCTTTTTTGTTTTTGTTTTGTTTTTTACTGTGCTGAAAATGACTGCAGGACAAACAAATCCTATTTCACTATCATTCGCTGTTCAAGACTGGACATTGAGAAAAAGGAAAGATAAAGTCATCATAAGGAATATACATTCATTTGAGCTACCTCAGGTTCATTAGCATACAATTGATTAATTCTTTGTTCATCTTAGAGAAACAACTTAAGAAATCTTTCAATTTTGGTTAATAGCAGAATCCATTAAATTGGACTCCAATTATCTAAACAGCCAATAATTTCCTCTTCCTGGTACATGCTTTCTCAGCAAATATTTAAGATCCATGAAAAATGAGTAATATTGACTACCATTGTGACTTCTTCACCCTTCAAACATTCTGTATATTCTGCTAGAACTAACAGTAACTCTTGAGCCTTTTATTGAACACAGTCAGTCTCCTACTATGGCAGAAACTTACAGAATCTGCTTCAAAATAATATGAAAATTATTATAAAAAAGTTGTAATATGAAAAATGTTCTTTTCCTATTTGAGAGGCAAAAAATTTTATTTTACCTCTTTGAGAAGCAAAAATGGGCAACAAGGCTGTTTACTAATTCCAAACTTGGAAAATATACTTCTGATTGTCTATATCTGGGGTTCGGGAGATGGCTTAGCAGTTAAGAGTGCATGTTGTTGCTATTGCAGATGAGTCATGTTTGGTTCCGATCATGCAACGGGGTTGTCACAACCACCTGTCACTCCTGCTCCAGAGGTTCTAACTCTGTCTTTTGGTCTTAACCAGGACCTGCACACACTTGAACTTACACACACTTATACACATACACACACACTCATGCACACTCACACACATACTTATACACATATATAGGTACAAATACACACCCAGATAAAAAGAAGATAAACCTTTTAAAATATGTATATGTTTGTATTTATCTAGATATAGCAGTCAAGTGCTCAGTTAATAGCTGACTAGCCTAGTAGATCAATAATAGCTGATGGATAAATTAAGATGAGTTATAAATTCATCACAGAGAATAATATTATAACATAAGATAAATCAAAAATAACTTCTCATTTTAGTGTTCTAGTTTTTGGAAGCCTGTTTGATATGGTTGCTCTTGTTTATTTGAGCGTTTTGCAGTCTCTACATTTCTCGTAGTGTTAGTAGGAGCTGAATTTACATACCAGCCTAAGACTGGCTCTGTTGCACAGAAATAACACAGACATGATAGGAATCAAAACCATAGCACCAGGTCATGTCTCACATATCTTTCTCTTACTGCCAAATATCCACCATGCTAGATCTCCATAAGGAAAGAGACTGTAGTTTCATAGAAGACACTCTTCAAGGCCCAAACAGCTCTACATTTCTCCACAGGTTCTATTTCCCCTTGTACATGTACATGTATATGTATATGTTCTTGTATGTATACTGTTTACTGACATTGTATATGTATGTATGTATGTATATATGATTGTACATATTTTTGTATTCATGCTATGACATACATGTTGAGGCCAGAAGACAACTTGCCTTATCATTTATTTAAAATCTCTATTGTTTATTTTATTTTTAAGATTTGTTTTGCTTATTTTTTTTTTTTAGATTTATTTGATATGTTTGTATGAGCATTTTGTCTACTGTCTATAAGTGGGCATGTTTCTGGTTCTCAAGGAGATCAGAAGAAGGTGTCTGGTGTGGTGAAGTGGAGTTCCAGATGACTGTGAGCTGCCATGTAGGTGCTAGGACCAGAACCAGGGTTGTCTGCAGGGCAGTGCGCATGTTTGGCTGCTGAGCTGTGTCTTTGGTCCCTTCATTCTGTTTTCAATGGGAAGACATGCTATCCACTAGCCCAGTAAAGGTTCTTATTGTGAGTCATCTCTTTAGCCTCCACTTATCAGAAACTCCCTTTCTCGGGACGCAAAGAGGATCCTTGGTTTAGTGTAGTTAAGATAACCCCTGCGTTCCTGTACATCTGTGTCATTATATTTAATACACACAATAGTATAGACGATGGGGAATCTTTGTTCTGAATGTTCAGTGCTTATGTCTTACACCAGGTACTGTGCCTGAGCACCACAAGATGAACATCATTGTAAGGTCTGTACAGGAAAAAGTAGCCCTTGCGGAGGTTCGTGATGTCCCCGAGTCCTATGGCCAGCACAGTTATTTTCAGGTTGCATCTAAAACCACAGCACCTGGTTCTAAATGTTCCAGTCAAGCAATCATTAAGAAGAAGAGATTGGATAAAATAAACTCAGGATCTCAGCTGTGATTTTTTTTTTCAATATTAATCACCTTCTGTACTGGAAGCCAAAACTATGCATCGAGAAAAATAATAACTGGTTTGAACAGAATGTTCTATTAAAGGACTTTCTGGAAAAACCCAGAAGAAAAGGGGCTTAAACTAGAACCTGGCAACTGGCAGAAAGAAATACCACCCTGAAAGAAATACCAGAGTCAAAAACAAAACAAATCAAAACAAAACACCACCACCAAAAAAAAAAAAAATCAATAACAAAAAAAAATAAAAGAAAAACAGCAAACAAACAAACAAAAGCTGGGAGAAAAATGGTTTAAACTCAGATAATTACAAAACTAAAATTCTACAGTTTACAACAAACATTTTCTGCTTTTAGATCAACAAAATTCTTGGAGAGTACCACTTGCTTTGAAATACGCACTACTGCTAACAGTATACATCAGTGAGCCTTTTATAGAATAATTTTGGATTATGTTTGAAAGCTTAAAATTATATATCTTCTGTTTCAGAAGTTTATCTTTAAAAGAAAATGGCTTTAACATAAAAGGATGTATACAAGGATATCAAGACAGCATTAACTTTAATAGCTAACCCCTAGAAGCATTCCAGGAGTAGAAGCATTTGGGGGTGGGGTGGGAGTGTGCTAAATTGTTACAGCATATTGTCAAGGCAGAAAAATCATGTCATTGGTACATTTCAGAATATGGTAACTGCTTCTTATTTTTTTTGAAATGTTCATGGATTATTATAGACCAAAATATCACAGTTGTTATCTCCTTATGGGCAGAGAGAACTCTGCAACATTCTGTTTTATATTGTAAAATTAATCTTGGAAATAATGCTGAAATTTACTAGACTGTTTCTTAGGTTTTTTTCCCCCTGTTGCTGTGATAAAATACTCTGATAAAAGCACCTTAAAGGAGGTAAGGTGGATTTTTTGGCTCACAGCCAGCATGCAGGAGACCGAGGTGCTGAAGCGCAAAGCCTCTGTTCTCTCTCACTACCATGAAAAGAGAGCTACATGGTTCTAATTCCAGTGCTCTGCTCGGCCTTCTCTATTCACAAGGCAGACACTTGTCTCCTAGGTGAGTCTAGATTCTGACAAATTGACAATTAACAGTAATCATCACACACATCTGATAGGAAATACTACAGAGAAATATGGGGTAGTTGGCATAGTATGGCAACTACATAGTATGGCAACATACACGTTTGGCATAGTATGACTCAAAATGGTTTTTGTTGTCTATTTGCTTTCTGAAACTGTAGAACTTTGCCGAGTATGAAACTGAATTGATATTTAAAACTTTTCAGTTTTACATTACATTACAAAGCACTACATCTTTGTTCAGCTTAGAGAATCCCTGAGGAAGACACATAAAGCCTCTACACAATGACCACCCAGGACATGCAGGCTATTTACCAAAAACATCCAGCTTCTAGCTCTAAAGTGTTTGAAAAAAAATGCAATTACTTTATTCCACTTTGCACCACTGCCTATGAACAAGCCCTTATAGAACAACCGTATCTGTACTTCTTAATAGCAGGCGGTCTAGCTATAACAATTTATTCAAGGAGACCAGAGGAGATGAGGTCCTCGGCTGGTAATAAGAACTGTAGAAGAATCATGGTTGCAGACGGTTGAGAAAACTGTCTTTTTCTATACTCCAACCTGCCACAATCAAGTGGGAAGTTATTTTATTAAGCGTAGACTCAAATTTACTTCTCTACTTTTGTGATGGTTTATTTACTCTTCATATTTATAATCCTATTTAATAAACAAACCCACAAATACTGTTATTCTATACTATGGGGTGCATAAATGTAATGCAAAGTGGGTCACACAAGTCAGTAAAAAAGAAGAAATTATGCAGAGGTTGTAATAACAGTAAAAATGCATCAGTCCTATACATTTGGCTAGGGGTCTGTATTTATGAAAACAAAAGCTAAGAAGATTTTAGAAATGGAGTTTGCTGATTACATTTAATGAAGAATTAATGTAATGAATGTACCTGTTAGAATTCACACCCCAAATCACATTGTGATATTACTATCTCAGCCAATAATCTGGCTCCATCTTTTAGTTCTCATTGGATTTAGTCATAACCAGGACATTTATTTGAAATGACATTACTTGAAGCAGCAGTTTTAAGAGCTGCTGTACATACAAATTGTACAGAGAATGTCCAGGTGATGGCAGCTTTACAACCCGTATCTCAAAGAGAAGGACATAATGAGATGTTTCCAGCTACTTGTGGTTTTATTCCTGTGTTGGTATGTATCTATGTGAGTGTGTGCCACATGCAATTGGGAACCTGCAGAGGTCAGAATAGGTTGTCAGAAACCCTACAGCTGAAGATACAGGCAGTTATGAGCTGCCAGCCCCGAATGCTGGAAACTGAACTCTGGTCCTCTGTACTGGAAATACACACTCTTAACTGGTAGCCATAACTCCAACCCTCTAGGCCATTTCCAGTGGATTTTTTTTTTCGAGACAGGGTTTCTCTGTAGCCCTGGCTGTCCTGGAACTCACTCGGTAGACCAGGCTGGCCTCGAACTCAGAAATCCGCCTGCCTCTGCCTCCCGAGTGCTGGGATTAAAGGTGTGCGCCACCACTGCCCGGCGAGGATTTTTAACTAACATATTAACTATGAATAAAAACAAAACCTCAGTATTTAAAAACCTATTGTTCTCAAAATGTAGTATCTGGAAACATGTTGGCTTTTCCAACTTGTGCAGAAATAGGCTAATCACACTTGGTATAAAGATGCCATAGATGCTGTCAATACTCATAATACACAGGAGAACCTAACACGAAAAAAGAATTGTCTAACCCGAGGTGTCATTAAGTGTAGATTCTGAGAATTCTGTAAATCACCGAGATAGTTTTGGTTCAACAATAGAACCAACTGAAAGAGTTCATAGGACCCCAAACAGAAACTTAAGGGTGTCTCAACTGTTGATGGAAACAAAATGCCTGATGAAGGAAATACTCATACCCATTGATAGGATCACTGAACACTTTCTGGGGATCCTCACTCCATTCAGGAGTTTAGAATAAAAGTGCTTTATTCAGTTGGCAGTTCTAAATTACAGTATTGAATAGCGGCTATATGACAATGGTGTGGTGCTATAACATGACTGGTTGGTGTTTGTTACTTAATACCAAGAATTTAATAATGAATATTCCAACATATAGATGATTTCCTGCTTGGTATGACCTACACTTTTGTGCGTTCTGCTGGTCTCTTTGTTAATGAGCCAAACTGAAAAATACAGCGATGCCTGAGACTATTGAACACAACTGTTGCCTGTTGTTCTTAGTAGGCACCCTGCATGGCTCACCGCTGGCCAGTGCCACACTGTTTGTGGATGATGGCCTTCTACCACTTCTCATTGTCAAGTGCTCAATGATGAAACACCATTGGAAATGGAGAAACGACCTTTACTATTAAGGGCTTTATTATCATTAAATCACTAGTAGAAAGTTTTTAGACAGATTTTATTTTAGATTTTATTTTTAATTAAGATTTATTTATTTATTTTATGTATGTCAGCATTCTGTTGCTATCTTCAGACACACCAGAAGAGGCATCAGATGCCATTACAGATGGTTGAGAGTCACCATGTGGTTGCTGAGAATTGAACTCAGGACCTTTGGAAGAGCACTCAGAGCTCTTAACTGCTGATCCATCTCTCCAGCCTCTGAGACCATGAATTTTTGAAGTCTGAGTCTTTTCCATAGAGACATTCTCTTGTTGAGATGTTTTGGAAGTTAATCCCAATTTTACTCATCATATTTTTAGATGCTTGTAAAGTCTGGTTCATATAAAACCCCACATGACCTTTTCTAAAAGAATATGAAATGTTAGTTTTAAAGATAATTTGATTTTATGTACTTGAGAATTTACATAATGTTTTTATATCATATTTTTTAATGATGCACTTTTATTTATTTTTATGAAAAACTTTCAGAAATGTAACTCCAAACTAAGGACTAAAACCTTTGGACATGTGGGTTGGTACATGAGCCACACATGTGGGTTGGTACATTAGCCACATACGAGCCAGACCCAAGGGCAAGCCGAGGCAAAGTTCAGATATATCTGTATCACACAACAGTCAAAAGCAATTCATCTAGAGCAATAAGCAACATGGTGATCATTCTTTCTACATCTTATCAGGAAAGTGGAGAAGTACTAAGTTTTATATTAAAAGAAAACCTTACAATTCTGTTCTTGTTGCTGTGATGGTCTAAGAATGGACTTAAAAAATCAGAATACGGAAGTTTGGGTTTTGTTCATCCTGCTGCTTCAATATTTGCACAGTTGAATTTTTTTTAAATGTATTCAAACCTTATTAAGTTTGTTTTCTTTATAATGGTAGGAATATAAAACTCTAGTTCTGTTCACATAGGAAGAAAGCTGCTGCCATGTATTAACACTGTATAGGGAAAGGCTTTGCTGTTAAAACGTGTGATTCCACACACTCATTAAACATCAGTTATTTTTATCCAAATAACTTCAATATTCCGTGAAGACTACTGCCCAGAGCAATGGAGTATATAATCATCTAGGGTAGAGGGAGTCAGGAAAAATTAAGATCCTTAGAGAACTGTAATGAGCTAGTCCAGGTTTGCCCACATGGGAGGAGCTTCCAAGACAGTTTACACAGTGCACGCAAATGTTGAAATAAGTGGCATAGCACATGCCAAAGATGTCTGCAATACTACGAGAATGTTTATTCTGAAAAACACTGCAGAGAAATGCACAAAGGATTGGGTTCATCTGATGGCACAAGGTAAGAGGCACTTTTAAAAAGGTCTTTGTTTGTTTCCTTTACTTACTAAGTAGCAGAGATAAAAACTAAGGAAAGCAGTTGACAGGTTGGTTGTTGTAATAAAACACAGACAAAGAAGACCAAAAGACAGTTCATTCTTCTCCTTGGAGAATTTGTTAAATACAACGTTTTCAATGGTTACATCTTGGTATTTCAATACAATGTTTTTAATGGTTGCAAGTTGGATTGTTGATAAACTAGCAAGTTATGGTGAAAGCTGCAAAACACTCTTTTGTTGTCAGTAGTTCAGTGTTATGGGGGAAATGAATCTAAAGAGTTTTAATTATTCAATTTTGCAGCCACTTCACATTAAAGATGACTAGTCAATTCAATCAGTGACTGATCTCAGATAGAAAGTATAGCATGGCACAAAATATGTTTATCATGCTGACAATGCTTTTATCATTGCTTTTCCTCGTGCTTCCCCTTGCTCACAAAACATTAAGGCACCAAACATTAAGCTTCACAATAGAGTTACAGACTCTGGCTATATCTTAATGGGAAAAAGGTTCGTGCTATTGCTTGACAAATATAGACTAAATTTACTAATAATTCTTCCTCTTCCCCTTATCCCTGAAAATAAGACTGAAAAGTGCCTTTGCTGAGCTCAGCTTGCTCACTCTTATTTCAATTAAGGCAAATATAGTACACAGTCTGAATATCATTATAGATTAGAAATTTGTATTTTGGTTAAAGAGATGAGTTTTGAAGGCCCTGGCAGAGCATCTTCTGTGTCCTGTGGCTGGAAAGTTGCTGGATGACTAAGAAAGGAAAGGCAGGCCTGATGTTCCAGCTAGATTCTTTGTGTTTTGCTGAGGACTGCCACTGTGCCCACTTTCGCTCCACGAGAAAGATCTATGCAAACACTGACATTAGTGATAGTGACTATGCCTGCAATTTACAATTTATCCTGTCAAGCGCTTGTGGGTACATTTTTCATGATTTGATGGGAATACATATCATATGTTATAAAAAAATAGACAGTGGACAATTGATTTGTGCTGTTGTTGTGGTGGTGGTTTTGGGATTTTTTGGAGGGGTGTTTGTTGCTTTTTAAATTTTGTTTTTCATTGGTTTTCTTTGGGGATAGGGGCTCCACTGTAGCCCTGGATGCCCTGGGATCCATTATGTAGATCAGGCTTCATTAGAACATGAAATGATTCCCATGTAAAACCTTCTAAGAACAACTGAGTTTAGATATAATTTTTTAGAGATGGTCTTGAAGGGGGACATACAGGACCATTCTTTACAAATAATTTTTGTTAATAAGCATTGTAAATCCAGTAGTCTGCAAGGAGTGCCTCTTTGACCTTTTGAGGACCAAACGTGAAGTAGCAGAGGAGAGTCTTGAGTTTAGAACATAATATGAATATCAATATGATTTACAGAAAGCTAGTAAATGTATACCTCATAATGAGAAGGTTTTTTCTTTCTACACTGTTGCATACAAATGCAAGTATTATGGGTATTCAATAATCAACGTCTTATTTTCCTTCCTTTCAACAGAAGTAGTGAAATCCGTAAACCATGCAGCTAAGCAGGTAGTCTTGACCTGCTTCGGGTTCTGTTCCACTGGAGTTTTTCTTATGAGGTCGCATGTCAGGAAAGATGTTTGACTTTATTTTGTTCCCCCAATCTTTTTCTTTATTCTTCTGTATAATCAAAAGTGTGCAGGCTTCATTTCAAGGAAGGCCTTTGCTTCCACACCCTTTAGGGCCTGACTAAAGCCATGCAGTGCCACTGTCCCCCTAAATACTTTTAGTTTGAGGTTTTTCTGCCAAGCACTAGCTAGCTCGAAGGTCAACTTTTCCATAAAACACCTTCACAGTTCCAGTCCCTGTGGGTCGTACAATTAATGAGCTGTAAGGAGGGGAGCAACATTGTTTCTATGCACAACATTTTTGGTTACTATCTACAACACCTGAAAATAGACCTTCGACTGCACATAACTGTGGATCCTCACGTTTTCCACATAATTCCATTAAAGTTGACCTTAGAAGCTCCACAATAAGATTAATCCTTCCCCAGTAGGATCTACCACTATTTAAATTTCCCCAAACTCATGGACTTAAGAGTATTAATACTCATACATCCGGATTAAACTTGGTAATGATGTCATCAATAGGAAATTCATTAATGCATTGCTTATAACAAACAGTCCCAAAATACCAGTGACATTAAACAGTGAGGGTGACACCAGGGATAGGGGAAGGACTGTGACCCACTATGAGTGTATGTCTTCATGCTTTGCCTCCTCTCTCCTCTAAGTTCCTGCCACCATCTGTCAGGTGAAGATTTAATGGGATATTCCTGAAAATGGTCGCTTTAACTCATAATCTATGATCCACAAATGACTGCTATAAACTCAGGAAGAAAAGTTGGACATGATGTTACTGATAATTGCTCATTTCCTATAGTTTATAAACCCCCAAATCACTAACCCCAGAAGAAAATCAAATGGGTTGTAAAATCTGTTGTATATTAATTTTTTGTGGGTGTTGACTTTTATTTTTCTTTCATATTGATAGATAAAACTGATTATGTAATAACACTGTGCTATAGCAAATACATACATAAGTGACTTTACTGTCTGGCCAGTAGGACTTAGACTTCAGGCCATTTCCTTAAGGAGGGTAAGGATTTCTCACAGAGGCATCTATGTTTCTTTCTGCAATTTTTCTCTTTGGTGGCAGGCATTTGTCAGATACTTGAGTGGAGTTTCAGATTCAAACTGAAGCTACAGAAGAAATTGAATCTATCGAGCATAAATATTCTCCTGTGGTAAAAGGAAATGAATTTGTACTTAAAAAACATAGAGATGGACAATGAGGATGCCATTTTGTAGAAATCATGGAACACATTTTTGTTCTACCCAAGAAATTCTGTGTTTTATTGTTTAATAACCTAGACTCAAGGTCCAAGAGGTTAGACATTGTTTAATTATATTGGGCATATTTTGTTGGTCAAGAAAAATGTATTTATCATTCTGAATACTTTGGTAATATTTGAGAAATGGGTTAAGCACTGAAAATAATATTTTCAAAATAAATTTTCTCTCAGCAGTAGAAATCTCAATGTTTTATTTAGGAATAAGGAAACTGCAAATTACCTAACCTGAAATATACCACTCTGGATTCAATAATCAAAAGACAAGCAGCCTGTGTCTGTGTATAATGACTGGTCCAGTGAATCTCCTGAGGTGGAGGGGCTAAGAGCATATCGCAACGTCTTCAAGACTGTATATATAATTGTGCAGGTGGCTTTTGTTTGTTTTGTTGTTTTTCCAGAAAATGACATACTTCGATGCTCAGAAGAGGAGCTGAAGCCTTGAGGCCATCATGTACTCTAAAACCTCTAATATTGGTACTCTGTCTGACAATCACTAGACAATTATTGTGTCATTTTGTTTGAAAAAAATAGTAAATTTCACTTCTGTAAACTATGTAGAAACCAGAGATGAAAAGACGTTAATGAGAGTTTTCATTTTTTATTTTTTTGAAAGTTCTTGAAGATTATTTTACTTAAACATTCTAAAAGTTGCTCACTTTCCAACATTTCATATACTAGTTACAATTGTTCATGTATAAAGCAAAAAATTGGACAGTTTTAAAAAATAAACTTGAATTATCAAGCACTAAATAAGATACTACCAATTCAATGGTTTTGAGGCTTTACCAAAAAACTTAAACTCAAAAATTTTTGTTTATATGCTTTAAAATATTTTATTTTGAATTTTAATATTTATTTTTATTTCTCATGTATGAACATTTTTCTGAAAGTATGTATGTGGACCACGTATGTGGAAAGTGCATATGGAGTCCAGAAAACTGAAACTGGATGTACAGATGATTGTAAGTTGCCCTGTGCGTGCTTGGAACCAAACCTATGTACTATCCAAAATCAGCCTGAGCTCCTAACCAATGAGCTGTCACCTTTGCTTTTTACGTTTTGTAAATGACAAATATGTTGTATGTATCCTATGTCGGCCTACTTTTGAATGTGATGTTGTTGTACAAAGCATGTTTGTGTGCCAAGTTCCAAGATTTACAACATTCATGAGTAATATCAGTTTCCACAGTTGTAAAAGTAGGTGTTACTCAACTTCCTCTTCTTCATAGTCATTGCTACTAGTAGATTTGTTGACATGCTATCCTGTGAATACTTCCTGGTCAGTTAAGGTACAACAAATATCATAAAAGGCATCTGCTGCACACCGAGGTACATAAAGAAATACATCTAACACTGTCTAGCTGTGCTGTTTACATGTTCGGTTTGGTTAATCTACCTGCATAAATCTCCTGTGTTGTTTCTTATGGAGTCCTGCTCTCTCTGGTTCTTATACATATTCTTCTCTCTGGGATGCTTTGCTCTGGTCCAGATGCTTCAGATCTTGACTATTACTTTCTAAAAGAGGTGTCCCTAAATTCACGCATTTAAGTTTCAAATCAGTCTGTACTAACGGTCCCACTGATTTCTCTTATCTCTCATTGACCACTCAGTATGACTAGAACCTTAGGTATATTTTTTTGTGGTGTGCATAAGTTGGCCATCAATAAGCTTCATTAGTGCATTGGCCATGTATATCACACAGAGTTTAACATGCAGAATTTTAGATTTTGGATTTTATTCTAAAGGGAAATCAAAGGCACTCTTTTAGCAAAGCAGTGAAATATTCCAATTTACATTTGACAAAAAAGACCTTTTCTACTCCAAAACAACTAGTATTCACTTTACTAATTGAAGCTGTATGGGGTCATACAAGAAAGTTCTGGGTGTACTAAAGGCAACAAAATAAAGCACAGGATTTTTTTTTCAACTCCTTAAAGATCTGCTTTATAGAACTATAAATGTGGATAAATGGTGTTAAAACTTGGACTTATTTTACCATAATTGGCATCCCTTAGAATGTGCAGCACTAGAACAAATCCTAGTTTCAGTGTAAAGCGGAATATTGAGCAGTACAGATGAACTCTAATGTGAGTTTTGCCCCCTAGGTGATGACATGCTGGTGTAGTTGCATCCATCCAACAGCAAATACCTGGGTACCACTCTCATGAGGATGCTGTTAGTGTCTGCAGCATCACACTGCCCTGTTATTAATTTCACAGTACACTTAAAATTCTGTTGAAACAGTTGAGGCTGTTGGTACACATCATCTCTGTCAGATGTAGTCCTGTGGGCCTTTGTTTCAGTTTAGCTTGTTAATCTATTAGCCTCAATTTTAGTAATTTTTCACTCTTGTTTACAATACAAGTGGCCTGATTATCATGAAGATAATTTTTAGAAGACATTTCTGTTCACCAAACATACCCACAGCCACACAGAACAAGATAATTCTCAATTTACATGCATAATTTGAAGAAATGTTTTCCTCTTGTATTAACCAATGTTATACTTATAAGTTGAAATATTTTTTTGCAGTTTAACAGATTTATATATTCTAGATTAAGTGATAGCTGATAATAACAGGAGAAAAATATTAAGTCCAATATATCTAGAGCTGACATCATTAAGGAACGGAAAATATCAAAGCCACAAAAGTACTTTGATGTTGCGTGAAACTCTAGCTCAAGATAGGATGATATTGATGGATTATATGGTTTTTCAAAGTTTCACTTACAACTAAATCCAGACTGAGAAATTAGAACTAGACATTGGAAGAATCTGGAGGCTTGCAGTTTTTCCCAGTGTTTGCAAAGATTCCCCAGTGGACAGTTCTTTTGACAATGTCCTCCTGCTCACTGCACCCACTTCCTGTTTAAAGGCTGAGCCCTGGGTTAGTTAAACTGGATCTGCAAGTTGTCACAAATGAAACACTGGGAGAGGGGGACAAAGGAAACGGTGAGGCACACATTGAATAATATTTCTGACTTATTTTTATGTATGTGACTCATACACTTAAAAGTAAATTCAACCCAAGTCCAAAAGAAAATTACTACTTTATGTGTAACCAAAATTTACATAACATTTGCAGATATTTATAAAATTCCAGACTATTTCTCATGAATGTCACCGAGAAAAAGAGCATAGTTAATAAAAAATGACAAACCATTTAGGGTTCAAATCGTGATAGCTGGGACACAGCATAGAAAAGCCCTGCTTCTATTAAGCTGAAGCTAGGACACAATCTGGAGCCAGTTCCCATTACAGACAGGTTTGGTTATACATATGCTAACTTCAAAAACTAGTAATTCATTTTTAGATTTCATTTGACATTGTGCTCAGAACCCATCCTAATAATAACTAATTGATTCTCATGACAGCAAAGTATAAAATTCATTGTTTAGAGGAACAAGTACACACTGAAATGGGCTGTTTCCCTCTTTTAATATTTGCAATGCCATTCTGTGTCAATGCTCACATTAACTGGAAATGATTTCCACTGGTAAAACAGGTATGAACTCTCTTCTTCTGTGGTATAATAGCAGAAAGGAAAACAAATAGCCCACCTTGTAATAACGAAATTACCGACATTAATACAGTGACTATCAAGAAAAAGGAGGAAGTGTTATTCTCTTCTGCAATATTACCAACTCAAAACACTGAGGATTATTTCTGACTGTATTGTAAAAACTATGAGTAAACAGTGATGGTAAGGATTGTTTAAAATTCTTTCAAAAATGTAATACTTAGAACAAGGGACGTGGAAGATTTGATCTGGATCTCACCTGGAAACACTCCCTGAGATACCTGAAGCTTTCATGGTACCAGAAGGTTCTAGGAAAGCTGTCAAAGGAGGAAGGTAATTCTTCTTAGACGTGACACCTATGGCCAATATAGCAATGTGTCCATGAAGGAACAATAGCAACACACATATCTTGGTGGTAACCAACAGCTTTCTAACTGGATTTATGTCTCACTCAACAGGAGGAAAACCATGTCTGGTACTAGGAATCTAGTAACCTGCTGGATGTATATTTGTGTGTGTGTGTGTGTGTGTGTGTGTGTGTGTGTGTGTGTGTGTGTGT
>JANHMN010000016.1:1283806-1296585 GCA_030674055.1 Rhabdomys pumilio
TGTGTGTGTGTGTGTGTGTGTGTGTGTGTGTGTGTGTGTGTGTGTGTTTCATTACCTTCCGACCACAATCCCCTCGCTCCACTCCTCCTACTTCTCCCTCCGACCTCTCTTTCCCCCAGATTCACTTCCCCTCTGTTTATTCCAGAAAATCAAGAGGTACCAACCAAATAGGACAAAACAAGATACAAAAGACAAGGCAAAAGCCCTCATGTGAAGACTGGACAAGGCAACCAACAGGAGGAGAAGCATCTCAAGAATAGGCAAAGTCACAGATTCACCCACTTTCACTGTTAGGCGTCTCACAAAAACGTCAAGCTAACAACCATAACATGTAAGTAGAGGGCCCAGTACAGACCCATGTAGCTTCAGTCTCTGTGACCCCATGATCCTGGCTTAGTTGATTTTGATATCTTCCAGCCAGTCTGGCTCCTACAGACCCCACTCCCACCCCACACATTTTACAGAGGGTTCCCTGATCTTTAAGGAAGGGACTGTATGGAAACCTGTAATTTATCCTCTCTCAGCATAATGTCTGGCTTCATAGCCAGCACCGGCTCTGCACCCTGCGCCCACACCCATCTGCTAGCAGAGGAAGCCTCTTGGATCTATGAATATCACTCTTAACTGTGTTTTAAAACTCATCCTTCTAACCACAGGTATATCTCACGTTTCATCAAATAAACTTCTCTTTGAATCAGATGGACATTATTACACAAAGCTACAACTTGTCAGACTACAGAAATAAAGTAATTTTTAGGTGCCCAGACCCAATAAGCACATCTACAACACAACTCCAGAGGACTAAGAAATCTATAAGACAGTGTCTCCTAAAAGTGAAGGAAACTACCTCCATGACGCCTCAATATAGCTGCCTATAAAACACTAGAACAATGATAACATCAATAGACATGCGAACACAAAAGGAAATCTCACAGAGCTACAGGCAACTGATGACTGCTGAGATGGGGGAATTGGCCTCTCTTAGGGATGCACTCCCTAACTGGCTATCTAATACCAAGAACTCAGCATTCAAAATATACATATACAAGCAGCACTATACAGAATAAGCAGGTTGTGTTTATAAATTATGCATATATATGTAAAGATAATAATCAGGGAGAAAAAGGCAATGTATTTGAGAGAGAGGGTTGGGAACATGGGAAAGGCTGGAAGGAGGAAAGGTGAGGGAGGAAAATTTGAAATTGTATGTAAATTACAATTAAAACAAAAATAAATGACTAGGCAGAAGATACTATATAAAAGAGAGTAAACTTTTTGCAAGTGAATTTACATTCTTTATACTAATGAGTTTCACTTTTGGTAGGAACTACACAAGAATAATTTTATTTTGAACAGCAGGATGTCTTAGTTAGGGTTTTACTGCTGTAATCAGATACTGTGACGAAGGCGAGTTTTATAAAAAAGAACATTTAATTGGGGCTGGTTTACAGGTTCAGAGGTTCAGTTCACTATCATCAAGGTGGGATCATGGTAGCATCCAGGCAGGCACGGTGTGGGAGGAAATTGAGAATTTTACATCTTCATCTGAAGGGGATAGCAGAGGACTGACTTCCAGGCAGTCAGATGAGGGTCTTAAAGCCCATGCCCATGCCACAGTGACACAACTAGTCCAACAAGGCCATACCTACTCTAATAGTGCCACTCCCTCACCCAAACATATACAAACCATCACACAGACTATAAGAATAACATTTCTTCAACTGTTTTCACATGAGAATGGTTCATTTGAGCCTGCCTCAAGTGTGCAAATATAAATGATCTCATTTTAAAGAAAATTAACCTGAAATACTGAAAGTCTAGGCTCACATGTTTCTAAACCTAGGCTTTTTAATTTCTCCTTTTCATTTCTTGTAGCTTTTTAATAAATCTCAATTAAAACAAACAAGCAAAACAAAAACACTTTGGTGATGATACATGAAATTACATTCAGTTAGCTGGAAGTTTCTTCATTGCTTTACTCTGTAGTACTGGAAGATGGTTTGTAAGCTGCTGTGAGCCACAGTGATAATGGGTCTGGTAAGACAGTCCTGAGAGTGCAACTGTGGCACAAAAGATATTGGAATCTGCCCCACAGGAGGAAGATAGTCAATATAGGAATGTACAACTGGTCAGAATACAGAAAATAGGTGTCTGTAAAGTGCTCACTCACAAATGGGCTAAGCGTATCAAATCCCTCATCTCAAGGCTCAGGAACCATTATTGGGATAGGTGGAGGAAAGATGGTAAAGCCAGTCATTGGCTGATAGGAGCAATACAGGAGTTAACCACATCAGCGCTGTTCTACACACGATGGATAGTGAACTCATAGCAACTATGGCTGCCTCCTTACGACTTACATAAGATCATGCTGGTCAACTCTCAGGCATGCTGGAGAGAGGGCCTTACCAGACTGCACCTCCAGCTGAGAAGCTGAGAAGCTAGAGATAGAGAGAATTCATTGCCTTTAATAGTGTTACCTGGAAAGTGTCAAGCTTCTTTCTATGGCTGGTTCTGCACTAATGAGTTCATGAGCAGCATAGTACAAGTTAAGAGAAGGAATGAGGCTGAAAGTCGGGGAGGGGGATGGGGGGGAAGTTGGAGGTGGATCTGGAAAAGTTAGTGGAGAATAAAAGCCTGAAAATGATCAAAATATATTGTATACATGCATGGAATTCTCAAAGAATCTATAATATATATTATAATATCTATTATGATATTATAATATGATAGATATTATAATATATATTTCAATATATATAATATAATATATTATATATATTATATTATTATATATATTATATATATTATATAATATATATTTCAATAATAAAAATAGTTAAATCCTGAAAATAGAATTTTTTTTTTAATGTGAGGTTAGAGAATAGGAGGGAAACATGAATGGAGAAGAGGAAGAAAGTATCTCAATTGAGAAAAAATAAAGTTAAAAAGTGAGAATTGATTATTATATCAAAGTCACCTCCAACATAAACCACATAATACAGTTCATGTCCAGACTCACATATGTGCACATTGAATAGAGGTCTGATCTTTATAGCCCATGGGAAAATGCTGAGATAATAGTATATGACTTCTAAAACCAGGTCACAAAAAGCATCTTCTTCTTCATTATCATCATGATTAAAAGCTTGGTGGCATCATGCCTAGGGTCAGAGCATTATACCAGAGAATCTCTTAATTGTTGCCAATGTGAATCTCATGATTCTGTGAGATGTACTTGCTCTGCATACAAAGTTTAAAAGTGGAGAAAGCCAGCTGATTACCGGATGAATGCAGTTACTGCTTTTGTCCTTGGTCATGGCTGGGTCAAGCTCCTGCTGTTGTGACTCCCTTGCAGTCATGGACAATAACCTGGAATTGTGAGCTTAAGCAGCTGCATTCTCCCCTCCTTTACTTTTGTCAGAGCATATTATCATAGCAATCAGAAAGGAAACCAAGACAAAGAACAACTTGAGCTGGGTCTTTGTGGTTTATGGGCTTATGTGACTAGGCTACATGAGTCACTGTTTCCAATATGTCAAAATAAAATAAAATAAAATAAAATAAAATAAAATAAAATAAAATAAAATAAAATAGCAAAACATAATGCCATTTATAATAAATGTTAGAGAGCAGATCAAATTGTAAAAATTCAGAAAAACAGTAAAATGTGTAACAAGAACAAGATAGAAAATCGACTTTATGGAAATAAAAGGTTTGTGTGATAAATGAAGGAGACTTAAATAGTTAGGGTGAACAGGTGTTCTGACCCCAGAATAATAGCCTTAGCACTGTGTAGGCTACCCACCCAGGGATGGGGGAAGAGCCTTGGTTTGAGAAAGCCGTATGACCTTAACTGTAATCAACAACAGACTGGCATGTTTTTCAGGCTATAAAACTTCTCTCAGGAGCACATCAATAGCTACAGATGGTTAAGTATGGCTCAACATTATCTCATGTTTAAGATGTAATATTTCCTAATCATAAATGACTTATGTATAGTGAAGACTGTAACTGTGGGCCATACTATGCCCACCCCATATCCCCAGCAATGACAGGGAGGCTTATATTTCTGTTCAATGCTTTTGGCCTTAGATTAGGCTTAGTCTCCAACTAGCTCTTAAACTATTAACCCATTTTATGATTCTATGTTCTGTCATGTGGCTGGCTACCTCTCCTCAGTTTCACATGTCTGACTTCCTCCAAGTCTGGATGTTGATTCTCTCACCTCTGACTCTTTCCCAGAGTTCCTCTCTGCTGGATGTCCCATCTTACTATTCTGCTTTTTGCTTTTTTATTAAGCTTTTTATTTTAACCAATCAAAAGGTACGGTAGGCAGACAAGGAAGGACAGACACATGTCTTGACAGAGTATACAGAAATATCACTCCAACAGAAGACATTGATACACTTGGTGTGCGGATAGAGGGGTTGGAAAAGCAGAACTGTAGGATCATGAGTTTCAAGTTTTTTGAAGTTGTTATGCCACTGACTCCAGTCAGTCATGTGCTCTTTGGTGATTCATAGTTTACATAAATGTCATGAAGAAAGAGTTCATGGGCAGATATGTTAGGATTTGGTAGGTGATCTACATCAACACTGAAGTCTATAAACTTCTTAGACCATGTAACGATGGATGTGCAGCTTGATCTCTAGCCCTGAGGCTTAACATTACTCCTGGTAGACAATGATTTAATTAATTAGATTGGTGTTCTGAAAATGCTCTCTGAACACAGGTACTCAGGTTCCTTTACCCTGTCCCTGAGAAATTATCCAATTACAGGAAAGACTGTTCTCTGGTATTTAGGATTAGGAGGGTCTTTAAGACCAATAACTGTGGACCATGCTTTCAACATGAGATTTATAAGTAATGAAGGTGAGATTTTGGTTTCCATTTGCCTTACCGTACTCTTCTTATACATTTACTTTAGATTGCAGCCAGAGAGAGTGGATGCTATTTGCTGAGTCCCCTAAAGACTCCAAAAATGTGTTATTATTATTGTTATTTTTTGAAGAAGAAAAAGAAAATAGCATGTGAGGGAAGTGAGAGCAATTTCCAGAGGTATCATTTGAGATTGACTTTGAGGGTATTTGATTTAATCAAACAGTTTGGTTGGCATATTGTCTGATGCTTTTTCCAGTCTAAAAAATAATAATAAAATAAAGCAGTTACCTGGGATTTAGATAAAGGAACTACAAAAACCATCAATAAAGAAACTTCAAAATTTTACTTCCCAATGTTCCTCCAAATTATCTCAAATTTCTTTGGAATTTTCTTTCATTCAATTTTGTTAGCTCCTATATATTGCTAAAAATTAAATTACCTCAATTTGTCCACAGTTTCCCAGGAAACATGAATAGAGCTGAAGTTTTATAGAAACTACTGAAGTTGACATAGAAAGTAATATATTTCAAGAAGAATATCTGGTTAATGGAATTGGTACATTGTTTTCCTTAAACCAAAATTTTTCCAGAACATATATTTTCACATAAAAGTCAGTGTTGGTGACTCAAGTTCCTTTCAATTGTGGTATTTTTTAAAGTTAAATTAAAAATCATTTGAGAAAGGAGAATATATTATTGTTCATTTTATACTTAGGATTAAACAGCAAGCCAAAACATTTACAATCAATAATCTGTGTCAAGATAGAAAATTACAGCTACAAAATTTACTTGCCAAATTTAAAACGTTTTCAGAACAAAAAAGTTAATATCAGGCTCTATGTTCCAGGTGACATTTTCAATGGTTGTGAACTAATAATGAGAAAAATTATATTTTATTAATTATATTTTGAAATTAAATATAATTATATCCTTTCCCCTTTCTCTTTCCTCTCTGAAATCTCTCTTCTGTATATCCTTTTTCTTTCTCAAATGTATAACCTCATTTTCTTTAAGTGTTCTTAAGCATGCAAGTACACACAAACACAATACCTTACTAAATATGAAAGTTTTGTTTTTCCTAATTACATATAACATTGAAAATATCAAAGTGGTATTAAGATGGGAAAACTGGACCCTTGTTTTCTATATCATTCTGAAAAATAAAATGACCCACAATTAAATTTTAGTTCTGACTTTGATAGGCTGGTAGAGAACTTAAAGTATAATTATTATAAAAATTAATACTGAAAACAGTACAGTCAGATAGTTTTTCAAGTAAAACACAGAAATTTGTTTAGCCTCTCAAGATTTTTTTGATCATAAAGTATTACTTTTTTTATTTTAAAACATCAAAGCAATGGATTTCTTTTGGTATAAAAACTGTTTTTAAATGAGTGGATTCTGCATCTTGTTGTTAGAAAATACACAAAAAGTCATCCTCAGTATTTCAATTATATAACAATTTGAAGTCCTCAGTGATATTCATAAAGTCAGAACATAATACAAACTTTATCATCTATTATTCATAAACTCTTAAATTATGTGATTGGTAGGAATATTAAAATATGTAATGAAATGGGTTTTGAATTTTAGTCAGCATCTTGCAATTCAAGCACATTTTCATGGGCACAATTTACCTTTTGGAGTTCAAAATATAATTCTCTCTTTTTATAAAGTGCATTAATTCATGTTCATTCTACCAGATTAAAAACTGCTTTCTGCCTTCTTCTCATCATATAAGTAAAATGTTTAATTATCCAATGAAAGGAAATGGGAGGGCCAAGCAATCTCTTTTAGTATTTTCGGTATAAGAAAGTCCAAACAAGACTTGTGGTATAGAAAACTAATATAACTATCAAAACAAAAACATGTTTCTAAATACTAGCAAAAAATAATACAAAATTGTTATTTTTGAAAATAATTATTAAAGCACCAAAGTGCTTAAGCATGCATCTAATAAAACATGTATAAAATATAAAAGTAACTGTTAATGAAGAAGTAGGGTATGATGAAATACATAGTCAGACATGTTAGGATCATGGGTCAGAAGAACTAGCATAGTGTGCAGTCTCCATACACTAAACATGGGTTATACAATTTTAATTAAAACTTGTGCATGAACTTTCATAAATATACATCAGTTGATTCTAAAGTTTGTAGGGTCTCACTTTGTAGACCAGGGTAGCCTAAAATTCACAGAGATCTTATATGCCTTTTTCTTTTGAGTGATGAGATTAAAGATGAATACCACCACACCCAGATGAGATCCACAGTTCTGTTCACATTCAAAAATTTGGAAACATCCCTCAGCACGAGTCTATGTCTCATAAAGCAGAGTAAGGATGAGAGCACGGTATTAGGTCAAAGGTGAGATACACAGATCAAGAGAAACTGACAGAAATTATGGAAATAAATTCATACAAATATAAGCAATTGAATTTTTTTATAAAGAAGAGGGCAATCTTTTCAGCAAGTGTTAAAATAATTAGAAATGCACATTCAGGCCAGGCTGTGGTGGCGCATGCCTTTAATCCCAGCACTTGGGAGGCAGAGGCAGGTGGATTTCTGAGTTTGAGGCCAGCCTGGTCTACAGAGTGAGTTCCAGGACAGTCAGAGCTATACAGAGAAACTCTGTCTTAAAAAAGAATGAAAGAAAGAAAGAAAGAAAGAAAGAAAGAAAGAAAGAAAGAAAGGAAGAAAGTGAGAGAGAGAAAAGAAATGAACATTCACAAAAGGGGTGGGAGGAATTAAATGAAGCTTTGTGAATCATAGACATCAAAGTAAATCTAAAAATTGTAGGAAAATCAGCATAAATATAGATTAAGTAAATCTTTATGAAACCAAACCACAATCTATAATGAAAAATTAAAATTTGACTTTATTAAAAGTTGAAATATCTGTTCTGAGAGAGACTTTGGTATGTGTATGTGTGTGTGTGTGTGTGAATGTGTGTATGTGTGTGTGTGAGTGTGTGTATGTGTGTGTGTGAATGTGTGTATGTGTGTGTGTGAATGTGTGTATGTGTTATCCATGTGCACAAGCCATTGACGTGCCACAGTAGTTTCTTCTCTTTGGAGTCTTGACATTTCATTTTTAGTTATTATTCAGTGCTTTCTGATTAGTTGTTTCCTCATAAATTGGAAAACAGTTCAAAAACTAGTTCCTCCCGATCACTAGCTCCTCACTCCTCTGCATCTCTAAAGTGTCTCTGGCTAAACGACTTGAAAGGGATGCTCTTGCGTGTCATTGGATGGTCAGTATTATTGTCCTTCCAGGAGATGTTCATCTACATGTGTGACAGGCTAAGGTCATATTAATGTAACGTGAACAGGCAGGAAGGATGACTGATCATAATAATCATGCTCTAAGGCAGAATTTCAAAGTCCTTTCATTTGCCTCTGAAAAAGATGTGATTGTTGAAACCATGGTAGATAAGGCTTGAAGGGTGAGATTTTGCTGAGCAGAACTACAGAAGTGAGAGGCTGACACAGGACAATAGCTTTTCTTCCAGGTGACTTTACAACATCCTCTAAAGCACAGCCTTGCCTTGTATTTGCCTACTGCCATTTGTACATTACATGAGTGTACCCTGCTGTTGTTGTTACCACTGCCGCTGAGGCTGCAATCACACATGTGGATGGCCCTTTGTGAAGTTGTTCAATTTGGAAGGGCAATAAAGAAATATCTGTTCCCATTCTACATACATCACTATCTTAGCTATTTTTCTATTGCTGTGATAAGACATTATGAGAGAAGTGACCTACAGAAGAGTTTATTGGATTTACAGTTTCACAGGATTAGTGGACAACACCATCATGGCAGGATTTACAAGAGCATACAGGTAGCAATTGTGCTGTGGCAGTAGCCAAGAGCTTATATGGTGAGACCCAACCATAAGACGAATGGGAGTAGTCTGGGCTTTTGAAAACTCAAACCCTACCAGCAGGAACACGCCTCCTCCAACAAAGCCACACCTCTTAATCCTTCCCGAACAGTTCCACCAAATGGGGGCTAAGTGTTCAAATGTATCACTCCATGGTGGAACCATACTCGCTCAAGCAAAAACAACTAACAGATGGCAAAGAACAAAGGCTTTACTGGAAATTGTGTGTTCCTAAGATAAAACAAAACAAAACTGGCCCTTTTTATCATTGCCCCCTTATAATACGTTCACTGATGTTTTGGTGGGGCTACTAACTTTAAATGCTTTAATTTTAGAGGTTATACTACATGATAGGCCTCTTAGAAGGAATGCCTCAGGCTTGGCTGCAAGAATTTATACTTAAACTTTCTACACAGGTAGAGAAGAGTTAAGTGTAATTAATTTCACAATGTAATCTGATATAACATATCTTGGTCAAATGTCATCACCAGCCTTAGCTCTGTTTTCCCATTATGGTAGAAATCCTGCATGAATTGAAAGGAAGGAAATGTTTATTTGGGATTGTCTGTGTGGTCAAGACTTCTCAGATGACAGTCACGATATGTAAATTGTCTTCCTGTGGTCAGGGCCAAGTAGCTCCATCCCCATTTTTTCACTGGAGAATTAGACTCTAGGCCTCTGCTTGCCTTTAAATCTTTCTTTAAATCTTACACCTTTGTGGTTGTTATTCCCACTGTTCCCTCTCAGGAACTTCTAGGAGACAAGGTTTTCAGCGTAGGAGAAAAGCACTTACTACTGGGCAGTATATGTCTAGACACAATGCATGAAACTGAAGCTAGCTTTGGAAAAGATAAATAAGCTAAACAATTAAGGTGACATACACATTTGTTTAAGGATGATGTGGTTATTCCCTTGACTGTTCTTTCAAGACATTTTTTTTTTTTACATACATTTGGAGTGTGAAAAGAAGTTGATAAAGCATTCATCAAATCAAGTCTCCAGGGACCTGCATGCCTGACCACATTGTTTGTGACATTTTATAATTGACTTATGTTCTTATAAGCTGTTTGGTTGCATTTATTGTAAAGCAATATTAAATGATTTTATATGCCACATAGTGTTCCTATATGGTTCTGTGGTAGAACTTTCTCATGTGTTGGAAAACTTAGGAAACATCTCTTGTTTTTATCTTCGTGGCATTATAATTCTTGTAGCTGAATTTGGCTCTTTGCTTTTTCTGGTTAAGAAGATCAGAGTCCAATTTACAACCCATTTCCAGCACTTAGTTCTGTCTTTGTTGTGATGTATCTCTAGGGCATGTATCTATATAATAACCTTTCCAAAATTTACCCAGAAAAACACCCCATACACCCATTTGTATCAAGTATTTATCATGCATTTATTTTATACTATAATAATATATGCATTTTGCTTGTGTTATAAAATATTTTTCAGTTGAGAAAAGACCAAACTAATTGCTAAATATCTGAATGTGCTTCGCCAGAAACATAGATAAAGAGGAGTGTGTGTGTGTGTGTGTGTGTGTGTGTGTGTGTCGGTCTGTGATCACACGTACAAATTGATGTGGATTATATGTTTAGAGACTGGAAATATTATAAAGTTTACCTAAGCAAGGATCTAGGCAATGTTCCCTCAGCTACTGCTGCAGCCAATAAGTATGGGCTGTAGTAAAAGCAATGGAATATCCTTCTTTTCCACTCCTCTGTGTGTTCTTACAGAATTATGTCAAAGGAGATCAAAAGACTACAATGTCAAAAGAGACTCCATATAAGAATTTCAGTGACCAGTAGCAAAGTTATATGTCTTCTATAGAGATCTCAAACTTCTCCTATATGACCTGAGGATCCACTTCCAGTGTTCATTATTCCATTCATTAAATGCCCCCAGCCTGAATTGAACTCAGAAACACATTCATGGAAAGCACCCACTTGACCAATGACCTAGAGCCTGAGTCTTATCAATCAATCAGAGTAGCACCTCCTTTTTACAGAAGAATTTAGTAGGATGTCTATGAATAAAACTATTAACCTAATTCATTTATAGATAAACTAATTAATTAAGTAGCCTTTAAAAGCCATGTGGCCTATAATATAAACAATACAAACTTTGAAAATAGAGAAAGCAAAACTGAAACTTCTCATGACATGTCAGTCTTTGTTATCAGATACACTGGATCTGGGTTTCTGACAAGTCTATCTGTGTGGTTAGGAAGAGTGAGTCAGGGCAATGTTGGCGACAGTTTGCTGCAGCATTGTCATTAGTTGTTATGGGGCACATCATTAAAATTGAGCTTGAAAAACTGGGGACAGTGGATGGACAGCAGTGCCACTGAATGGTTTGGGGTTATTCAGGAAAATGATCCTACTGAAACAAAAATTATTTTCTTTCCATTTTGACTATAAGAGAGAGAATTTGCCCTGTGTAAGAGATACATAAATGTGTAATTGTAAATGTAGAAGAAACAGAACAGGAAGGAGACCAGAGGGAGATGAAAAGGACACAGAAGAAGTTAATGGGACATGATAAATGTACATGGCATGTATGTATGAAACTATATAACAATAATGCATCATTCTGTGTAATGAACATTTGCTGTAAATTTGTAAATCTCACAAGGATAAAACAGGGACAAAAGGCAAATCTATTGCAAGAGTTACAAATCTAAGATGGTTATCTTAGGGCTAGTACAATTCTCAGTGGGTAACTTGCTTGCTGCCAAGACAGACACCTGAGTTTAATCACCAGAACCAGCATAGTGGAAAGAGAGATCTGATTCTTTAAGCAAATTGACCTCCACATGGACTTGAAATATGTATATACATATACACACAAACACATACACATGCATACACATATACACACATGCATATACACATGAGGAAATAAATGTACTTAAAAATTACAGAAAACCAAACTGATTATTTTAGAAGTAAAGTTCCTGAAGCAATTAAGAGATATAGATGATATGCTGGCTAGTTTTTGTCAACTTGACACAAGCTAGAGTCATCTGAAAGGAGTGAACCTCAATTAAGAGAATGTGTTCAGAAGATGAGGCTTTAGGAAGACAATGGCATTTTCTTATTCAGTGATCATGGGCAAGAACCAAGCTCACTGTGTGTGGAAACACTCTGGATTCTATAAGAAGTTAGGCTGAGCAAGCTATGAGGAGCAAGCCAATAAACAGCACCACTCCATGTCCTCTGCATCAACTCCTACCTCCAGGTTACTGCCCAGTGTGAGATCTTGTTTAGGCTTCTTTCAATGACCTCCCTTCTCCCTTCCTTCCTTCCCTTCCTCCCTTCCTTCCCTCCCTCCCTTCCTTCCTCCCTTCCTCCCTTCCTTCCTCCCTTCCTCCCTTCCTCCCTTCATTTGTGCTGCACATTGTGGAGTTAGGCTTCTAATTGCCAGAGCTGAGGAGAAGGCTCAGAAACATGTGTATGTGTATGCTGTGTACACACAATACAGAGAACACTCTCATTTTCAAAGTCCCACCATGGAAATACCACCTGGACAAAGGTTTTAACCGTCATCTTTCAAAGGAGACACTGTTATGCGTATTTCCGTCTGGATTCAGCATCATCTGACAAGCTCTTTCTGACATGTGTGTCATGTCTGGTTCTTATAAACATCCTCTTGAAGCGGGTGAAAGGTCAGCCTAACTTTCATCAGCAAAAGCAAGAGGCCATTAGTGAAGCCTGCCTCCATTGCTGATGTATTTTAGAAAGCTCCCGGCAATAGGCCTTTTTGTTAGCAATGTGAAATGTTTTTGAAACACGGAGACACAAAACAAAATACACAAACTCTGGGTATGCTCAGACTCACAGAATTGCTGGCCTTGACAACGTAGTCGTGTTTTGCTGAAAGTCGTTGTGAAGAGGGTCAGCAGGGCAGATACCAGAGAGATAGGTCCCTGCTGAGGTGGAATTTCCACACACAGCTGCATCTCTCAATGTACCCTGTGGTTACGTGGCCTGGAAAATTTAAATGTAACCACA
>JANHMN010000016.1:1296685-1311817 GCA_030674055.1 Rhabdomys pumilio
TCCCTTCCTCCCTTCCTCCCTTCCTCCCTTCCTCCCTTCCTCCCTTCTCCCTTCCTCACTTCTTCCTCCCTTCCTCCTTTCTTCCTCCCTCCCTTCCTTCCTTCCTCCCTCCCTTCCTCCCTTCTCCCTTCCTCCCTTCCTCCCTTCCTCCCTTCCTCCCTTCCTCCCTTTCTCCCTTCTTCCCTTCCTCCCTTCCTCCCTTCCTCTCCCTTCCTCCCTCTCCCTTCCTCTCCCTTCCTCTCCCTTCCTCTCCCTTCCTCTCCCTTCCTCTCCCTTCCTCTCCCTTCCTCCCTTCCTCCCTTCTTCCCTCCCTCCCTCCCTTCCTTTCTTCCTTCCTTCCTTCCTTCCTTCCTTCCTTCCTTCCTTTCTTTTATTTTCTCTCTCCCCTCTCTCTGGAACCTTCCCACCTTCTGTTTTTGCCTACTAAACATCATATTGACAATTTCTGCTGCCTGAGGTCCAGTGATGTCACTTAGAGGTAATCCAAACCACTGGGTATGCCACTTTTTGTACCAAGGCTATGAATACAAAGTGACACAGTAACATTATTATACATTTGAGAATTTTCATCAGTAAGTTATAAAAATTATGAGTTTATATATTGGTAAAGATGCTTCAGAAAATATTACTTTCTAAAAGGGGAAATGATTGTTATCTAACTTAAAAAGTATTAAAATTAAAAATTAAGATTCAACACATCTTTCTTGTTTCATAAGGTATGTTTTAATAGAAAATAACATGCCATTTTAAAACTTAATTTTATGGAAATTTGAGTACAATGCCAATCAAAAAGTACTGAATGCTGAAAACAAAGGTCTCCCACCCCCACCTCTTGCCATCTGGATGTCTGGGTTGCAGGTGAGCGAGCTCCTAGGACATGAGCATAGGAGAGCTGGCCCTGCCTTTTGTCTGCTGCTCTGTATCTTGGATCAGGAAGAGACACCCTCTTCCCCTCCTTTGTCTCTCACCATTAATGGCAAACAGGAGATCCGGAGCTGAGATTATGAGAGCAGGAGAACTGTCCATGTCCCTCACTGGCTGCAGCACTCAGGAGAGCAGGCCTTGCACCTCATCTGAGCAGAAGGGTAGAGCTGACTCTGTTGGTGAGGGTTGTTGGTGAGCTGGCAGGTGGCCAGGCTTGGATAACTCTCAGGCTCAGATCCAGGGCTTTGAATTGTCACATCCCAACATGTACCCCATCAATGAAATGTTGGAGTGCATGACAGAGCCAGTTCCACTGATCCAAAATTACAAGATCTCCGTTATTGATAGAGTACCAGAAGCCCGAGCCCTGTACCAGACCCACAAGTCATTGCAGTGAACATTTGCAAGCAAAGAAGTGTAGAGAAAAGAGAAAACTGGAACACACTACAGCTTCCACAAGGAGATTTTTTTCTCTGTTGGGTAGGGAGAGATTGCAGGATAGAGGGCAGGTATAAGGGAAGATGAAAGGGGAATGAGAGGAATTAGGGTACATGGTGTTAAGATTACAAAGAACCAATAATTTTTTTTTAAATCTTAAAAAACAACAAAAAATGAAATTGATTAGCAATCAAAAAGAATTTTAGGGATAGGATATAGCTCTGATCTATGAGGTCTTAGTCACCTCGACAACCACTTTGAACCTTTGAATTTGTCATTTAATTAAAAAAATCAAAATAAGTGTTAGTCTTCTTTTAAGATATTTATACATAGTAAAATAGTACAAACATGGGCTGGGGATATGGCTCAGTGTGTAAAGTGCTTCTAGCAAAGGAGAAAGACATGAGCCCAGGCCTCTAACACCTTTGTTAAAGTTTGACACAGTGGCATGTATTTGTAATCCAAGCCCTGGCAAAGGGTAGAGAAGTAGCAAAAAGTGGGCTTTGCTGACCAGACTTATCAGCAATTCAGTGAATTTCAAGTTTAGTGGGAGACCCTGTCACAGAAAGCAATATGGAAAACTATAGAGAAAGATCTGAGGCATTACCTCTGCTCTTGGCATGGCATGCACACATATAGGGAAGCACACCTGTATACATAACACATACAGTCATACAGCACACACACACACACACACACACACACACACACCCCACAAAAATACACCATATATACATTAAATTAAGAAACACAAACTGAACAGTATGAGATTCATACCATCCTGTAGGCATTATCATTATCTTTAAATCTGTACCACAGAACAGTTCAGACACATTATGAGATGTTGTCTTTGACAGTAACACTTGACTAAATCTTTGACATGAGCTTTTTATATATGTAAGCATGCACCATGGATAAATACTTCTCTAGAGCTTACCATGCATTTAACAGTCGATTTGCTATTTTTCTATGACAATTGAAAGATTAAACAATAGCACTTCCATAATTTTACTTTAATGGAAGTAGACTGAATTCCACTTAGGATAATAGTTGTAGACTGGAATGGCTCAGTGAATGCAGGTACTTTCTGCCAAGCCTGATGATATGAGATTGCTCTCCAGCACCCACATGGTGGAAGGCATCACCTAAATAGTAAGACTTGTCCTCTGACCTCCCAGAGCCTGCTGTGGCATCTGTGTACCCTTCCCTAGACAAACATAAGTAAGCATAATAAAAATTTTTTGAGTTATTGTTCTAATAATGGCAAAGATGGCATATTTACAATGAAATAAGATCATGAAAAGACCATATTTTAGTCATCTAAATCATGCTACTTAAAGACATTAAGCCATCTAAAGCAACAGGATACCAGTAGTTATGCTTTAGTTTTATTTTTGATGAGAAACTTCTTGTTATGCCATAGGAATGGCTATTTAGCTCACTCCTGATTCCTTGAAATTGTGGTTATGGTTTGCAAATTTTCCTATTAAACTGCATGTTTTTAAAACTCTCTGTATTGTTTCTCTAAAGTGGTGTTTTATTTATGTGGTGGCATTGGAATTTTTTTGTTTTCTTGGTTTCCCCCTCTATTCTTAATAGTTTTGTTTAAAACATTGAAAGGACATTTTTCTAAACTTTCCAAGACATATGCTTAGCATATACAATTAACTTGCAGTACAAAAGAAGCGTAACAAGATAAAGGTAGAGGCTCTGCAGCAGAAGTTTCACCTCATACTGCCTCTTAAGGAGACAATGTGCCTGCAGCCTGCACTGAACAACAAAAGGCACCCTGGTCAGAGATCTTGAGAGGTGAAGAATGAAAATGTACACAGTTTGAGTTTTCCTCTAACTCTATAAATCTCATGCTTACTATGCCAGCATATAGAAATAAATGCTCTGCTCTTGTCTGAGCTTACATTTTCCAAATGGAGCTGGTTCAAGCTACCATATAGGCATACATAATCAAAGCAATCACTAGTCATTTTTTTTGAAACAGAAGATAGCAAGGTCATTTCTCTCTCTCACACACACATAAATGTAATGTACAAAGCAAAATGTTTAGCTTATTTTAAGTTTTAGGTGGTAAAGCAATTCAAAAAAGGTCAACTGTCAACTGAAATGATCTTCTTTTAAATAAGTAAGTCCATAGTGCTTAGGTTTCTGCCTTGCAATTACTTAATGGAACTGGTGTCCCCTGGAAAGGATTCTTTGATTTAGATCTTCAGCATCAATTTAATCACTTTTAAATTTTAGAGAGGTACTGTTGTAGATAAAAGGGAAGGAAGATAGATAAACAGGAACTGGACATAAAAAACAAAACACTTGATGAACCTATATTGAAAGATAAACCTTCACGATATCTTAAGTGGGTTTGGAAGATTTCCAGTGGCAAATTAACAGTCAAATTCAAGCAGTATTTTTTTCTCATTTAGTAATTGATAAGTTTTAATAATTATTTAGAATTATGAGTATTGTCATCTAAAGAGGGGTGGAGCCAGCAGGAATAAAGCAAAGGTCTTTTCCAGAGGCCCTGGAATGGAATAAGGACTTCAGGAAGGCCATGGGAATTCGAAAAGGGGTTTAACCTTGGAGGAAGGAAGTATTAGGTACATGTCCTTTAGAGTTGGAAATTGCACACATAGCAAGGCTTTTGGGATTTGGAATAAAAAACAGACAAACAAACCTGATTATATCTCATCAATTTGATGAAGCATGTAGGAGAAACATAATAAATTTAAGATAGAATAACCTACATTTTCTTTTTACTGACACACTCATTTACAGCATAACATTGGTAGGCAGGAAACCCCATTTCTCATTAAGTTTTTCTTTTTCCATTGGGGACATTTTATTTTTTATTTTTTTATTGGATATTTTATTTATTTACAATAAAGATGTCATCCCCTTTCCCCATTTCCCCTTCCTAGAACCCCCAATCTCATCTCCCCTCATCCTTTATGCTTTCATACCATTTTAATTACTTGCATCTATTAAGCTCAGTTCTAGGTTGAGTGTCTAGCAATACAATAGATGCAAATAGTCAAGGAACAAGCAAGACAGTAAACACTAATTGTCAAAGAAAAAGCAAGGCACTAAACCCAACTACATGAACACTCTTGTGATAACTGGTTCTAAGGACTTATCAGGATAACCAAAGTATCTGAGCCTACTTCCCTGTTCTAGCCCAAGGTCATTTTTATGTCTGAAGCCTACTTCCTTGTTCTAGACTAAAATTTAGAATCCTGTCTGAAATTACTTCTTTGTTCTAGCCTAATGTCTGATTCCTGCCTGAAGCCTACTTCCTTGTCCTTGGTCAATATCATATTTCTGCCAAGCAGCCCATTTCCTTGTCCTTGGCACATGTCAGATTGGCCCAAAGGCTCTCAGCCTCATCCTCCTTTATTTCATTAACAAGACTGAGCCTATCTTAGGTCATTCTGACAAGAATATCTCCTTATCTGTCATGGAATATGCATTATCAAAAGCAATGCACTTCTGTCTTGGGTTGGTAAGGCTCTGTGCAGAATCTTACCTGTCCTTGACTTGCCAACCTGTTAATTTAATAACTCTGTCTTATGTTGGTATAACAACTTTAATTACATTAATTGCTAGTAACACTGCTTCTGCAATTGCTGTGACAAAAGAAGTTAAGACATCTACTTTTGTTAATCATTTAGCAAAACATGTTACTACTGTGTTGAATATACAAGAGTATTTAGATAGGCATTTGGAAGAATGGATTGATATTCTTTATCCTATTCAAATTACTGGAAGGAGGTTCAGAATTTAAGGGTAAGAAGTCATCCTGAGTGCCATGCCAAATATCATTGGATTCATATTAGTTCTAAAATTTACTGTCGTAGCCATTATAATTAGGAAGAAGTTTAATGACATTTGTAGTGTATTTGGCATAATTCTAACCCCTCTCTGGAAGTTTTAATGATACACAGGAGACTTATGAATTTCAAGAATGCTGCTCTGCTGAGCGTTGATGCAGTATGTACTACAGATAAAATTACCCATGGCCTGGGGTCAGTATTTCTATTCTGGTCAAGCTTCAGAAATGGCATATATAGCTTGATCATGCTAGCCCTTTTTGTCCTGGGAATACTTTTATTCCTGCCCATCGTGATTAAAACCTTTTCTTTTAAAACATCAACATGTGGGCAGCCAAAGTACATGGCTTGAACCTGAAAATGGACCCCCAGACAGAGTTATTAAGTAAGCAGGCTAGTAAGCCAAGGACGGGTAAGAGTCTCATTAAGTTTTATTCATTAAATTTTTTTCAAATTCAAAGCATGGGCATAACCCTGAAAAATCTCTCAGTAATGCAGTTAGAACTGTGAAGCAGAGCTTACTTATTATCAGCTAAAGTACAATTTCATTATCAAAACCTGAAGTGACATTGAGGCTTTATCCAGTAATTGATGTTTTCATTCTCCAAAGCCCCTGTGCTTTGGAGCTACTTGTTTCTGTATAATCCTAGTCTCTTTGAGTATGAACCCTTAATGGTTCATCCCATTTAATCTCTTCATTTACTAATTCTTTCCACCCTTCATGTGTTCAATTCTTTTAAAATGCACACACACACACACACACTCACACTCTTCTTTAGAAATCAAGCTCCATTTTTTTTAAAAGTATTATCATTGTGTGTCCACCCAAGACCTTTGTTGTGAACTAGAGGTAATTGTTAAAGCCTAGTAACAAGACCACACAGACTTTAAAAAATTCATAATAATTATTTTTAAAAAATTTAATATATTTTCAACCTAACATTAAAAGAAATGGTTTCTTTTATTGCATTTGAATTGGTGATATTTGTAGTCAGTTATTAACTGCACAAAGAATGAACTAGCTTCTCAACATGAATGAGAAGGAAGTGACCTTTAAAAATGTTTTCAGAGTGACGCTTTCTTCCTGATATACGTGTGTGTATGTGTGTATGTGTCTTTATTTGTGTATATATGTGTATATGTGTGTGCATGTGTATGACTGAAATAGAAATATGAAAAATGTAACTTGTTACTAAAAATAGTCTCAAAAGTTAAAACAAATGTTCATCATTTTATTCTACACATTCCTTAGGGACAGGAATTCTATGAATTGCTGTTTAAGTAAATTATGTTTATAGTTTCTGAAACCAAGAGAAATTAGGTCCAAGTAACATTGAACATCTGACACACACACACACACACACACACACACACACACACATACACACACACACACATACACACACACACACACACACACACACACACACACACACACACACACATATATATATTTAGCTGTTGTTGTTGTCTTTGTTTTGGATACATTCCAGAGCTTTGAGCACCATAGGCAAATATTTAACCATCACACCATATCCCTGGTCCAGTGTCCTCTAAGCAGTCTTAAAAAGAGTTTTGAAACACAAAAATATATAAAATCCACTTTGTTTGGTTTATGTTTATGAGAAGTGATAAAATTCACACGATAGGAATACCCAGCATATAGTAAATGTAAAGGCAGGTGGAAATGAATCCATTCTGCTGGTGCCGAACCTTGTTCAAGTAGGCCCACTCCTTACTGTTATTTACACTTTCACTAAAACTCTGTCCAAAGTGAATGTCCAGACAAGCTGTGGCTCCTCTTGAGTTTAAGCACTCAGGGAGAACCAGCATGGCCTTTTGAGATTAGGAAGAGCCAGAAGAGTAAACTTGGGGTACCTACTATTCCCTCACAGGTTATTAATTTTTATGACACCAAAGTGGTATTTCTTATAGATAAAGACTAAATATCCAGCCAGGTTTTTAATATTTATTTAGTCTCCTGCATGTCTGTATCCTGTTAACATGGCATTTATGCTGCTATCAGGCTCTGGAAGATCTCTGGGCTCTGTTGGACCTTATGTGGCTTGTTTGTTTTCCTTAGGTTGATGGTGTCATCTACTTCCATAAAGGGCCTCCAAAACAAGTCCGAGAATTCTATGTTCAGATATGTAGCAGGAAAATCATTCTTTTAAATTATGTAAGGAATGATGATTTTAATAAAAGATTGAGGCACTTTTTTTTCTACTACACAGCCAAAATTCTTCTGCTTATTATGAGGCAAACTATGTCCTATATAAAAAATATAACAAAACCAAAGTCACATAAATTTACAACTGTCTGGACAATGTGAATATGACTTCACCTTTATTTTAAGGGTCTTATAAAATTGATATGTAATTGATATACTATAAAACTTATCTTTTTAAGGTATAGATTTCAGTGACTTTTAACATATTTCTAAACTTGGGTAATCATTCTCTTTAATTCCAGATTATTTTAATTGTCCATAATGAAACCCCACAGTAAATTCCCTTCCTCTCCAACCTCACTGCTCCTTGCTCTAGGCAAACATAACTATTTCTACAATTCTTGAAATTTCATTTAAAAGGAACCCTGAATTATGTGTGTGTGCATGTGTGTGCATATAACTTTGTCTTAGAAAAATGATTTGATGATATACTTATATTGCAGTGTGTATTAGTTTTTCATTTCTTTTTTTATTTGACAAGTGATAACTCATTGTACTAACAAACCATACATTTTTTTGTAGACATGTATTTACTTTTTTAAATTGATATAAAAAAATACCCTGAAATTCCTAGATGTCTGTATATTTAACTTTTTAAACAAGTGTGAATTTGTTTTCCAGAATGTCTGTACCAATAATCCTCCTCCAGCTATTCCAATTTCTCCAAGTCATTGGCAACATTTTTTCTTTTACTTTAACAGATCCATCAACTGCCTGCAGCTCCTAAGTTAGGGCTAGCCTCTTTCTAATGCCTCCTACCATTCATGGTGAAATGCTGATTAGACTGAGATTGTGTGGTTCCCATGTACTCCCCCACAGTTGTTGAGTGTTCATGAGTTTAACAGTCTTGCCATGTCCAGAATATGTAAAGACATCTTTCCTACTGTTGAGGTTTTTTGTTTGTTTGTTTGTTTGTTTGTAATCTTTGTCTTTCCTTTCACAATGTTTCCTAAACCTTGAGGGCATGACATGTTATGTAGAATTTCATTTGGGGGTGAGTAGCAGTGACAATTCATAAGCAAGTATCTCTGTACTACAGTCCTTTGATATAGACTTAGAAGCAGAAATAGCTAGATTATAATGTAGATTTAGTTCTTTTTTTTTTCCTAGTTGTTATTTTTTAAACACTATACTTATTTCCATTGTGGCAATATCAGTTTGGACCTGTAATGACATTTTACACTTAATTTTTTAAGACAAGGTCTTTCACTGAACCTAATGGTTGTCATTTAGGCTAAATTCCCATCTCTACCAACTAACACTAGAATTCCAGGTTTTACATGGTTGTTAGGGTTCTGAACTCAGTTTCTCTACTTAAGCAACAATCACTTTGCCCACTTTTTATCTCTTGAGTTTTATGAAGTATTGTGATTTCTTCAACAATTTTTAAATTTGGAAATTAAAATTATCATAAAATGTTAAAATAGTGATAAGATAGGAACTCATGAATCATCAAACGTATGGTTTGGTATAAGCAACCCATGAGATCAAAAGTTGGTAGTGTATCTTATTCTGCAAGTTAACATCAATTCATTGACTCCAAAGGGAAATATTGTATTGAAACACTTAGAGATACCAGGAATTTCCTTCCATCCCCACCTATGACAAGCAAATGAAATTTTTGAGATGCTTTGGATTCATAAATGTTTAACAAAGAGAGTAGAAATCTGGTAGGGCATTATTATTATTATTATTATTATTATTATTATTATTATTATTATTATTTGCTCCCAGAAATGTAAGTTTAGTTGGGCCCCTAACAACGAAAAAAGAAATATAGCAAGAGGTAATGTTTGGAACTGTGGCCAAGACAAGTGGACCGTGGAAATAGGAAAGACACAGAGCTCACTGGCAAGCCAATCTAGGTAATAAATGAGCTCTTTGTTCAGAGAAACTGTTTCAAACTATAGAAAAAGACAGTAGAAGACATTTGAAATCAATCTTATACCTCTACACATGCACACACCCAATTACAACACAGATGCACATACACATACATTCCTAAAGTTGCTGGAGGAAGATGTGAAACTCTTTTTCAAGAGGCAGAGGTTGAGACTGTGATAAACTTTCCTGTTTAAGTCTCGTTAGTACTGAAATGGGACCTCTCCTCCTCCTCCTCCTCCTCCTCACCCTCCTCATCCTCCTCATCCTTCTCTTCCTCCTCCTCCTCCTCTTCTTCTTCTTCTTCTTCTTCTTCTTCTTCTTCTTCTTCTTCTTCTTCTTCTTCTTCTTCTTTCCTTCTTCTTCCTCCTCTTCTTCTTTCCTTCTTCTTCCTCCTCTTTCTCTCCTCCTCTTCTCCTCTTCCTTCTCCTCTTTCTTTCCTCCTCCTTCTTGTTTTTCTTCTTGTTCTTGTTTTTGTCCTTCTTGTTCTTCTTGTTCCTTCTCCTCATCATCATCACCTTCATGCTCCTCCACCTTCTTTTGTTTTCCCAGGATTTTAATTGTTTTTGAAATTTTTAGTAAAATTTGAATGAACTGTATTTTCGTCATGTTTATCACTTATACAACTTTTCCAAGGTTTCTCCACTGTATAATGATCCAACTTTATGTCCTCCATTTGTCTCTCTCTCACACTCTTTCAAAAATCTCCACATAAACACAAAAACAAAAATCAAAACACATAAACAACATACCAACAAGAAAATGTTAAAATGAAATTAAAAGCACACCACATACACAAAGAGGAAAAAATTAAAGAAACACCTAATGAATTTTATTTTATGTTGTCCAACTACTCCATAGCATGGGGTCCTGTTATTTAATATAATTTATATACCCAGAAATATTCTATTAGAGAAAATTGTTTGTTTTTTCTTTGCCAGTGAGATTCTATGGCGAATAGGTTAGGAAAGGGAGCCTATGTTTACTTTGCCCTTTCTGTGCTGAGACCTCAAATGTGAACCTGTGCAGGTCTTGTATATGCAACCACAGACTCTGTTAGTTTATAAGTACAATAGTCCCATTGTATCTGGAAGGAATGACTTCTTTGGAGTCATCAATTACCTCTGGTTCATAAAATCTTCCTGTCACATCTTTCCCACAGATCCTCAAGTTTTGAAGGGAGGAGTTTGCTGAAAACATCCCATTTAGGACTGAATACTTCAAAGTGTCTTACTTTGCATATTGTTTAATTGTGTATCTTTGTATTATTTTCAGTCTATTGCAAGAAAAAGCTTCCTTGATGAGGGTTAAGAGGCACTGATCTATGGATGTAGTGATATGTAACTGGGGCATTTTTAACTATACTCTGTTAGCAGAACCGTAGTTGATTTCTTCCTAGCCTATCTAGTCTCAGATTCTTGGCTAGATAGAATTGTTAGGTATGAGTTCCATTTTGTGGAGTGGGCCTTAAATCCAAAAAAGCAAGTGGTTGTTTACTCCCATAACATCTCTGCTATTATTGTACTAGTGATCCTGTAGATAGGTTGCTATTTCAGGTGACAGGGTTTGCAGCTGGGTGATATTAATGATTTCATTTCACCTCTGGTAGAGTGCAGAGTACCTTCCAATACTATGACTAGCAGGGTAGAGACTTTTCATTGAGCACAAGCTTGCTTCTCTGTATTCTATAAGCGTTTTTTTTTTCATCAATAGAGCCTAATTATTAGCTTGTAGAGAACAACAGATAGTCTTGGCATATCCTATGATGTGTGGGATGTTACATGAGACTTCTTTGGCAAATGATTCAACAAGATGTAGCACCCATTCCTGGACTGGAGGTTTTACCTGATGGCACGGGATGTCTGGCTGGGCATTTTGTCTCCCGTCCTACTGTAATTCCATTAATTTAGATTCCCTTCATATACACATGTACTTTAGGAAGCTTCTACAGTATTAGGCTTCCATGTGCTTTTTTCAAAAGGCCTTTAGTGTCAGTCTCCCTGTCACACATATATTTTCTCTGTTACCCGTCTCTTCCATCATCTTCCCTGTTTAATCTTCTTAGTTTACTTTCCCTGTTACTTCTCCAAAACCACCTTGTTCTATTTCCCCTTCTTTGGGAGATCCTCTACTCACTATTGATCCTGTAATAAGTATACAACCTCTGAGGCTTTACTGAGAGTAGAACAAGTGCTTAAAACCTAACATTAGTATATGAAAACATACATGGTCTGGGATACTATATTCAGGATGAATTCTTTCTTGTCCCATTCTTTTTACCTTGGGGATTTCATTTTTATAAACAACTGAATTAACATTATCCATTCATCAGTTGATGGACATCTAGGCTGGTCTTAATTTTAGCTATTATAAATTGAATGGCACTGAATATGGATGAGCAAGCTTCTCTTTAGTAGGATGAAGAGTGCTGTGGGTATGTCAAAGAGTGGTATAGCTGTTTCTTGAGGTAGATTAATTCTTAGTTTCCAGAAGAACTGCCATCCTGATTTTCATAGTGGCTGTACCAGCTTGCACCCTACCAGCAATGACTAATTATCTCCTTTTCCTATATCCTTACCAGGATGTGCTTTCATTTTTTTTTTTTTTATTGATCTTGGTCATGTTGACTGGGATAACAGAAAAGTCTCAAAATAGTTTTAATTTGCATTTCTCTGATGGCTAAGAATGTTGAACATTTCTTTAAGTGCTTCTCAGCCATTTGCTTTATCTTTTGAGAACTCTCCGATAAGCTCTGCACTTCATTTTTAATTGGGATGTTTTCTTGATGTTCAGGCTTCTTTTTTTTTTTTTTTTTTTTTTTTTTAGCTCTTTGTATATTCCAGATACAAACCCTCTTTTAGATGTATAAATGGTAAAATTGCTAAATATCTTTTTCCAATCTGTAGCCTTATGATTTCTGTAGCTGATGTTGTCCTCTTCCATATGAGAGCTTGTCAGCTTCATGAGGTCCCATTTATTAATTGTTGATCTTAGCGCGTGTGTTTTTTGTGTTCTCCAGAAAGTGATTTCTGTGCCAATGAGTTCAAGACTCTTTTCTACTTTCCCATCAATCAGATTCAGAATATCTGATCATATGCTTAAGTTTTTGCGTTATTTGAAGCTGAGTTGAGTGCAGGGTGATAGACACCGATCAATCTTCATTTCTTCTCATGCAGCCATCCAGTTTGATCAGCACCATTTGTGGACAGTGTTGTTCTTTTTCCAGTGTTTAATTAGAAACATTTATCAATGTGCATGGACTGCTTCTCACAGGGAAAATAGGAAACACGGAGAAGAGACAGTGGTAAGAATGTGACTCTCACAACGCTTTTATAAGCCCAAGCAGTTGGAGATATCTCTCAAAATGAAAAGTTAAGTACTTATTGTGCAAAAAAAGGGACATATGATATAATTTATTCTAATTAAGAAAACACAAGGTAGTATGACATTTTTGTTGGAGAATATTTGGGAATAAAATTTATATAAAATATGGCTTGAAATGAAGGCTCCTCTGTCCAAAGGGAAGCATATTTTGAACAGGAAGTGGAGGATATTGATAGGCAGAATTCCCTCGATGTAGAACAGTTTTTAAAATAAGTTTTACATTGGATCATCACATCAGTCCTTCTGGCATCGTAGAAGTCATCAGATGTTAAAAAAGTTTTCTTTGATATGCAAAGATCACCGGGAACAGACAGAAGAATGCTGTCTCATTCACACACACACACACACACACAGTGTTTAATGTGATGTTGGAAAGTTGTAGAGCGAATCACATTTCAAGCTAACATTTTTTCACACTTCCTATGGCATTTAAATCATTATGGAATATTTTGTTATATTAAAATACCTTAAGAGATATTTATAGTTATATATTATTTATGGAAATAACTTCCAATGACCATCACACAGATATTGGTCTAGTCCAGACAGAGGGAATTGTACTTGCTTTTTCCCATTCCTTAATTGGAGCTTTTGGCTTGTTCTGTTACATCTGTGTAAGAGAGTTCACTACAATGCAGCCGAGTCTAATATTATGATTTACTGTTTCACTATTGCTTTTTTTTAAAATTAGGAATTATTACAAAATGACAAGTTAACAAGCATTGGGTTTTCATACACGTTTTTTCCGTCTACTTACAATATCGGTAAAAGCTAGTACATTTTAAACCCATGTGTGGAAAGCTAATTCCTACAACACTACAATGCTCAGAGGTGAGATAAACTTCTATAACACAGGTGACCATTTATTCATTTTCAACCTCATCGTCTTGACTGGAAAACAAAATCATCATCATCCTCTTCCTCCTCCTCTTCCTCCTCCTCCTCCTCCTCCTCCTCCTCCTCTTCCTCCTCCTCCTCCTCCTTTACCACCAACACCACCACCAACAACAGCAATTCCAACTGTTGCTGATGAAAGCCAGCGTCTGTCTAAAACTGTGAGATAAGTTGATTAGACTTGAGAACTGAACCAGGCTTTTCAAATCTTCCTTTGTGCCTTCTTAGTATCACTATGCATCGCTGAACACCTCTACCAAAGATGTTTAAAATTATCACCAATAGAATTTTCATCTCAGTGTTTAAAGAAATTTTGGAAGGCAAAAATTAAGTTATGTCTACAGTGAAAACAGATTAAGATCCTGTCCTCTGAGGCTAAATTTTTCGTTTAAAATTTACCTGGAGCTATTTTATTCTAAATGCTAGCCAATCACTGAGTAGACAAGCCTGAATAAGTAGAGCATTTCATAGTTTCTTATGTAAATGGTACCAGTATATAGCTTCCCCATGATAGTGATCACCTCTTTCCTTCAGAGGGACCACTATTTGCAAGCCAGTAGATTCCTTGGGAGTGGCTGCTATTTGCAAGCCAATGAAATTATTTCCATGCACTGCTATAAATGTGTAAAGGCAAGGCTTTTGCTATTCTCTGAACTCTTGGTGCCCAAGAAAGCCTAGCTGCAGGCCTTGCAATGTGCACATTGCTAGTCCCTTCACCTTCAGTATGAAGGTGTGAAATAGTGCCCCAGGATTCAGCATTTCTAGCTTGTCCTAAGTTATATATATATAACTTATTTGGAAAGTTTACTCTGCTCTCTTTCCTTTGTGTTTATACAAGAATCTAGGATTTATTACCTATGTACATAGCAGCATTGAAAAATCTTACTGAGCTGAGCTATAATTTACCACTGACCTTCCCATATATAAGTTTATTTTATTTTTGAAATCAATCAGGAGAGGTAGAAACTGTTATCTTTTCTGTTTTTATTGCCGAGGTAGCCTGTAGCAGTGTCAGTATGCAGCTGGCCTTGTCACTCAAAATTTCCTGTAAAAGAATCTACGTAGTCTCAGCTGCTCAGATGCCAACGAAATGTGACGTATGAATCCCTCCCCATTTGTAAATACTGTTTTCATCATTTTGAAGTCCATCCTAATTTAAGTTTTTCCTGGCATATGCACTCAGCACTTGTGTTTGCTTTGATTAAATCCATTTCCCCTTATTGATATGCTTTTTTTTTTTTTTTAACATTTTCTTAGGTCAATTTGGTAGACTTCTTTACAGAGATAAGAACTTTTTTTCATTTTCATTATAAAATGAAATCAAACAATGCAAAATCACTGTTCATTACAGTGGATGAAGTAGCAAGTGTATCTAGAGACATAGACGTTTATTCTCTGGGATGTTCACAGAGTAATTTATTTCTATTAAAAATGAACTAAACATTATGCAGCACTTTTAGCTCCTAACAAACAGAGCACTCAATAAAGATATACACTAGCTCCATAACAATTCAGTACATCTCAAGCTTTGTAAGTTATACACTA
>JANHMN010000016.1:1331817-1350914 GCA_030674055.1 Rhabdomys pumilio
AACACCAATAATGAATATACTAAGATTAACACTTAATAAATGGAACCACATGAAACTGAAAAGCCTGTGTAAGACAAACAACACTATCAATAGGACAAAAAGACAGCTTATGGAATGGAAAAAGATCTCTACCAACTCCTCATCTGACTAAAGGCTAAATCCCAAAATACATAAGGAACTCAAGATAGTCATTAACAAACCAAATAATCCAATTTTAAAAAGAGGTACAGATTATATAAAAAAGCCTCAGTAGAGGAATCTCAAGTGGCTGAAAAACGCTTAAGGAAATGTTTAACATCCTGAGCCATCAGGGAAATGCTTATGAAAATGTCTTTGAGATTCCATCTCATATCTGTCAGAATAATTAAGATAAAAAACACATGTTACAGCTGATGCTGGGAAGAATGTGGATCAAAAGAACAACTTGTCCATTCCTGGTAGAAGTGCAAACTTGCATAGTGGCTTTGGAAAACAACAAGGCATTTTCTCAGAAAACTGGGAATCAATGTACCTCAAGATACAGCTATACTAATCCTGGCACATACTCAAAGAATGCTCTACCCTACCATAAGGACACTTGCTCGGCTATGTTCATAGCAGCTTTATTCATAATAGTCAGAAACTGGAAACAACCTAGATGTTCCTAAACTGAAAAATGGAGAAAGAACATGAGATACATTAATACAGTGGAGCATTACTGAACTGTTAAAAAAAAATGACACATGAAATGTGCAGCCAAATGGGTGAGACTAGAAAAAAATCATGCTAATTGAGGTAACCCAGACCCAGAAAGACAAATATTGTGTGTTCTCACAAGTGGATATTAGCTATAAAGTAAAAACATATGTGTTATAGTCCACAGACCCAGGGAAACTAAGTAACTAGGAGGGCTTAAGAGAGGACACAAGGATCTCCCTGGGAAAGGAAAATAGATTTCTCAGGGGAATTCGGGGTGGGTGGGTACAGGAAAAGGTTGGGGAAGGATGGAGGGAGAGAGCACTACTGGTAGAGGTATCTAGAATTGAAGGCAACTTAGGAGGCAAGGTAGAAACCTTGTGCAATGGAAACTCCCAGGAACCTATTAGGGTGAGCCTAGCTAATACTAGCAATGAAGCCTGAACCAGCCACCTCCTATCACTAGGCAAGATTTCCAGTGGAAGAGTTGAGATAGCAACCCAACCACAAAACGTTCAAGCTACAATTTGTCCTGCCATCATGATGTATATTGTGGGAAAGGTGGCATAGAAATGGGAGAAAAGTGGCTAACCAATGACTGGTCCAGCTTTGAACCTATGCCACAAGAGGGAACCCACACCTGATACTACCTAGAGGGCCAGAAACCAGAAGCTGGATAACTGAGAGCCTAGGATAAAAACAAACATGACTGGAAAAAAAGTAAAGAAATGAATCCTAAAGCTATTCTCCTATATTCATAAAGAGGAGCCTAGCATACTATCACGGAGGACCTACCCAGCGAGAGATAAAACACATTCACAAACCCACAGCCAAACATTAGAGGGACCTCAGTGAGTTTTGTGGAAGAAGGGAAAGAAGGATGGTAGAAGCCAGGAGGGTCAAGGACACCACAATAAAACCCACAGAATCAACTAACCTGGACTCATAGGGGCTCAATGAGACTAAACCAACAATCAGGAAACCAGCATGGGCATGTATGTTATAATTGTGTAGCTTGGTGTTTTTACTGGACTCTTATCAGTGGGGGCAGGGGTTGTTTCTGACTCTTTTTGCTGCTTTTGGGACCCTTTAGTTTCTATTGGTTTGCCTCATGCAGTCTTAGTATGAGGGGAGGTGCCTAGTATATACAAACCTTATATGTCATGTTTGGTTACCCCAGGGAGGCCTACCCTTTTCTGATAGGAAACAGAGGAGGAGTGAATGAGGAGGAGGGATGTGGGGGAAAGAGAATAGGAGAGAAGGACGGAGGGAAAACTACAGTGTGGATGTAACATATAAGAGAGTAAATTGAAAAATATCAAAAATTATTTTGTTTTTATTTTTAATTGAAAATAGGTTTTTAAAAATACAGTATATTCCAATTATGGTTTTTCATCCTCCAGCTCCTCCCAGATCTTCAATACATCTCATCCCATCCCAAACCATATACTTTCATTTTTCTCTCAGTAGTGTACAAACAGAAGCATGTGTGTATCTCTGACTCATTCGCCTGCTTGGGACTTTTCCCTTTCTATCAGGTTGCCTTTGTCCAGGTGCAATGTGAGGACGTCACCTTGTCTCACTGTGTCTTGTTATGCCCTATCTAGCTGCCATCTTTTGGAGGCCTGCTCTTTTCTGAAGATGGAACAATGTTAGTACATGTGGGAAGAGGAGGAGGTTGTGGGGAGCTGGGACGAGGAGAGGGGAGACGAAGTGTGGTCAGCATGCATTGGACGAGAGAGGACTCTCATTTCAATTAAGACTTATAAAAGGTAAATACAATCAGGTAATAATATAAACAAACAAAACAGCATTGGACAAAAGAAACTAAAGAAAAAGAGCAAAAAATAGGGTTTAAGAAAGACATTCTAACACATATACATGAACATTTGTAAATGCAAAATTCTCATTAAAAACAAAACCAGAAACCAGAATGTTTATGCAAAGAATCTGAAAAAAATACAACCTTAATAAATTACTATGAGATAAAAAACCTCCAAGAATGCTGAGTTCTTTTAACGTTTGGCATCTAGGGCTGCTGGTTGCTCTCCATACCATGATGGTAAGGCCCTACCCAACTCATTGAACATGGAGAAATCAAGCTGGTGCCTACATAGGGGCTTCATTCCTACTGACTGGTGTTCCTGATACAGAAGGTACTCGGCATACGACCAAAGGGAAGAGGCTTTAAATATCAATGTAGCTATAAACTCATTAGTCTACAGTGGCTGACCTGTCGGGAAGATATGCTAGTACAATATGCTAGTACCATATCGGCACAAAGCTTGTGGGATTAATATACCAATATCAGACTGGATTTAAGGTCCACTCTATGAGATGAAACCTATCCCCAACATTGTGAAATTTCTGATTTTTAAAGCCCAACATTATGCAGAGAGTAAGAAACCTTGGAATATTCTACCCCAAAAGAATGTCTCCATCAAATCCTTCTCTTCTGAACTTTAGAATCTCTGTAGAAGAGGAGGAGGAAAGATTGGAAAAATCCAGATGAGATAGTGTACACAGAAGAATCAAACCCTTCTAGATACAACAGGGCAGGCACATATATGAACTCACAGAGACTGAGGCTTCATGCACAGGTCCTGCATGAGTCTAAAGGCCTAAGGGGGTCTGAAATCTGAAAAGAGAAGTGGACACACATCCCTAACTTAGAAGCTATCTCCAATTGATAACTGCTTGCTAATGAAAACTTACTTTTCTCTAAGAGAGTCTCACTTATACACATTATTCTCTTTTCTTAAAGAACATTTAAGTATTTGGACCATTTTAAATAGTCCAGGAATTTTTCTGGCCTCTGCCTGTGATGCTTTTGTGTCCTGGGCCCAAGCATGCATGACAGAGAAGACTTGATCAGAATAATTATGAAAGTCAAAAGAAGAGCGCCTTAGTTCATGTAGGAGCTGTGTGCATGCTCACCCTGTTTCCATACCCACCCCATTCGTGGACAGTTGCAGCAATGAGGACTAAATTCTACGTTAGCACTTGTAGTATCTCAGTTTGGGACTGAGAGACAGTTTCTTACAGGACAATGAGTATAGTCATATTAGACTTAAGAGCACTCATGAAATCACATTGATGAAATCATTTCAGCCAAAATAAACAAGCTAATTGCCAAAGAGACAGAGAAAATAACCTCTGTTGTCGTCTGCCTTTGCCTTTCTCTAATTTAGAATTTTTACCAAAATAAGATAGAAATATATTTAGCATCTATGAGGCCTCACTGGAAGTTATCCACAATACTTCATAGCAATTACACTACTAGATACATTTTAGTGAGAAATATGCTTGTTCATACAATTATTTTTATATTTAGTGTAATTACTGCACCTTGAAAATTGTATCTTTTTATTGGAGTCTTTATGAAAATAAGAAGAAACTGACAATGTACTTTATTGGATAAATGACAGGCATAACAGAAATATTTAGAGTTGTATGCATAGGACATACATACCTACCAATTTATAAATAAGTATATGAATACATTCTTTGTACATTTAATACAAATGATTAAAATTTGAAAGAATGTTATATTTCTTAAAAGTAGAAAATATGGAGAATCTATGTTGAGACACACATTTTAACTAATACATTTCTGACTTGTAATTTTCCATAGATTACAAAACAAATTCATCGTGGCTTTATATGGATTTTAAAACTATTACTGATAGATCTGCTATAGAACTCAGTGTCCCTTACTGTATCATACCCACAAGAACATAATAAAACAACAAAATGATTTCTTGGATGAATGAACTAGTAAAATGCAACATTAGAATGAGCTGAGAAATTAAAATCTAAATTTAAAACAATTGAACAGTCCCTTCTACTATATTCTGCAGACTCAGTGACCATTGTTACACAATACAGTAACATGAAGTCATGTACTGAACTAATAACAGGTTTCAGGGGAGGAGAAAGAAAGAAAAAGAAAGAAGGAGGGAAGAAAGAAATGGAAGGAAAAGGAAGAAAGGAAGGAGAAAAGGAGAAATAGAAAAGGATAAAATATTTTATATTAGCAATATTTTTGTCTTAACCAATCTTAAATTTTTATAAGTGCCCTAAACAAGGTTTTTGAACTATTTTGCAGGTGATGATTCATTAACTAAGCAAGCAAGAATTTGAGGCAGATGTTCCATGGATCACACTCTCAGAAACATTAAATTAAAAAATTAGTGTTAGGAAAGTAAAAAAGAGAACATAAAACATTCTACATAGAATGTGCACTGTAGTGGTTTGAATAAGAATATCTTCCAGAGGCTCAGATATTTTAATATTTGACACATAATTGGTGATGCTTCTTGCAGGGATGGGGGGTGGGAGGAGGACCTTAGAAGGTGTGGCTTGGTGAGGAGAAGTATGTCTCTGCAAGGGGGTGGAGCTTTAAGAGTATAAAGCTCCATCTTCAGTTTTCTCTCTCTCTCTGCTTTATGCTTGCTATTGGAAACCTGAGCTTTCAGCTTGCTCTTCCTGCCATCATGCTTACCATGTGCTGCCATGGTTGCCTTCCAAAATGGATTCAACCAGCTGGGATTATAGCACAAGTAAACTCTTCTGTAACTTGTCTTGTTCATGTTGTTTTATCACAGTAGTAGAAAAGTAATCAATATAACCTCTAGAACTTAAGTCATTTTGTTGCTGTTGTTTTCCTGTTGACTTCACTCAGGGTAATAATGAATCCTCTTAACATACCAAAGAGAAAATCACTCTCCAATTTATCCTTTCCTTTTCTTTTCCTATTTTTTAAATTAAAAAATAGCAGTTATGCGATCATAATGTTAACTCTAAATGACTTGGAACATACAATGTCCTTCACTATTCTTACATTGTTTGTCTCAATTAACACAATAAAAACATTGCTGTGAAGTTTAGCATAAATATAATAGTGCAGTGTCTAATGATTTCTAGTAACTCGCCAAAGGAGGTTGAGGATGACTGTAACCTATGATTTAGAAGAGAGGGTAGGAGGGAGGGAGAGAAGTATGGAAGGAGGGAGAGAGGAGTAGAGGGAAGGAGTGAAGGTGAAAGAGAGAGAGGGAGAGATGGAGAGAGAGAGAGAGAGAGAGAGAGAGAGAGAGAGAGAGAGAGCACTTGAAGTATAGATTCTTTTCTGCATACCTGCTCTTGAATAAACCATTTTTCCTTTCTACCTACTTCATCTCCAAACTATTAGCTTTTGTGTGGAGAGCACATGCACTTGGGTTTAATAACAGAAAAAAAAACTGACTTAATTTTGAGTATAAGTAGAAACACAGCTTGATATTTAAAAACATGTCACAAAGAAGTACTGCTTTGATTTGGTAGGAAGAACCCTCTACCATATCCTGGACTTTCACGGATTGCCATTTATGTCCCTAGATGGCAACTACGCAGGTAAATCTATGGAATCCAGGAGTAAAAATTACTACTTTACTCTTTATTATGATTACTCAATGTAGATGTGTGGAATGGTAAAACCATGCCAGAAATCTTGGAAAGGTAGAGAGGTTGAGACCCAGAGACTTGGTGGACACACAGCTGAGACTTAGGAGACTCCCTGCTCCTTCCAGACTCCTGGCCTGGATCACATGCCCCACTACTCTCATAAGGAAACATGACCTGTGGTCACATAGGCTCAGAACAGTGGTCTCCATGCTAATGAGGCACCTAGAGGCCCTGGCGGGATTAGCCAATAAGCTTCCCTTCCCAGACATTTGTCCCTGCAAAAAACATTTAATCTTAGGCTCACCCTGAGAAGTTGGTATGGTATGGTATGCATCCATTTTCCATGATGAACAGTCAGTAAACAGTTTAGAACTGAGAACTGTCTCGTTCATCAAGATTCGCCATGGGGAGCCATGGAGAAGGCATTTATCTACGGAGCTGCAGCCTAAGCCTCTCACACAAGGCCTCTCTGTGCTCTCAGCCACAACCGAAGCCAAGCTAAGGACAATCTCCATTCTTGGATCTTCCATGACTCCCAGTGGCACCTATATGTCCAAGAGTCAGAGAACCCCATGGTCCTGACCTTGTCATAGGCCTGGGGACCCCAAAACAAGCTCTGGCTTTCCTGTAGCTCAGACTGCCCTTTCTCACCCCCACCTCCCCAGAGAGGCACAGTCAAACTCCCCACTCCCCAGGTTTTGTCTCCTGAGCAGGAGGCTGGCTGGATGCAGACCCACATTGATGAACCAACTGCATAGTAAAGAAAGACTAAATGGATGAAAGCCTAAACTGAGCTTAACAGTCAAATTGGCCTGGAGGTAAACAGCTGTCTATCCAAAAGGAAAAGATTCAAAACCTCCACAGAAGCATTTTCTTCTGTATGAAGGAGGTGCGTTGGAAGCCGCAGTCACAGGGTTGTTTGAATGTGAAAAACGGACCATGTTTATGGTTTTGGATATGTGCGGGAGATTCTCAGATAAAGTAAGTTTCCTTCCTTCCTTCTTTTCTACATTCTTTTGTGTTAGATTCCTAATACTGTTGCTAGTCACTTTATTTGCAAGTTGTTATACTCTAAACATACTTAGGTTATTTGGATCACAGGCAGAGAGATGGTACTTTTATTTTAGTGAATAAGCCTATCTTGCCTATGTTATTGTGGTTTAGGTAAACTGGAGGAATAGGAAAGCAGCTGATGGTAGTGTTGTAGTTAGTCTGAGCCTACAGTATGAGCCCAGAGTAACTAAAGTTTTTGAAAGAACAGTTATAACCATGACATTTTATAATTTGTTTATGTATCAACACATGGGATATCACACATGACATTTTATAATTTGTTTATGCATCAACACAGTTCACCCAGGATCAAGAAAAAAATGACTCAACTAAGTTATCTTTAGCAAGGAAATTTCTCATAGGACTTAAGTGAGTTTAATTATTTAAAAAAGGAGCTGTAGTTTGACCCTTGAATATTGTCATTTAGTCTAAATGGGGACAGATAACTAGATTATCTTTAATGTTTTTAATATGTAATTACAATTTATATTACACAATATCATTTTCTATTAGATGGATGTTTCTTGTGTCTTAAACTTCAAAATAAAGAGACAGTTATTTAACTTGAAAATAGAAAACTGAGTATTCATTTTATGCTATACGCAAACCATCAAAATGCTTGTATAATCCAAAAACGATCCACAAATTTTCCTCTATCTGGGCTACACTTCAATCTCACTTGTACAGGCCTAACAACTTCACTGCTTAGAGTTTTGTTCTCAACTGTAAGCTACTGAAATGAGTTTCTCTTCTCAGCAGAATCTCTTCTGTGGAGTCAGCGGAAGCCTTAACCTTCCATCTTTTAAAAGAAAACAATCGATATCCACAACACAGAGGAAGAATGGGCCATTCTCCCATCTGCTAGTGCTGTTTACATGAGAAATGACATTACAGCCCAGACAAGAAAAACATGGCCTTTATACTCAGGAAAACTAGATTTATAGCGCCTTCAAATTCACACTCCTTTGAAGACCCAAGCAAGGTAAAGATATGTCTGTTGTAACTTAAATTTGGTTTTCATAACTGCAAATAAATCTATCCATTTCATAATTAACTAGTTTTCAAAGCAAAATGGCCAGATATACCCAAATTTTCCAGTAAATTATTTTACTATATGTATTAATTTATTCTTTATGAATTTCATACATGTGTATAATGAAATATGACCATATTCATCCCCATTATACTCCTGCAGCTCCCCACTCAACAAGTCGTCCTCCCAACTTCATGTCTTTCTTTAAAAGAACCCATGAAATCCAGGCTGTGATACCCGTCCATGAGCAGATATGGCACTGCCCACTGAGCACTGGCAATCTTCCTCTGCCCACACTTGCCCAAAGCAGAAAGATTTTCTTTGCTCAGCAGCCGTCAGCTGCCAGTAAATCTCAGTTTAGCCATTGGGTCTGAAAAATGGGCTTATTCTAGAGAACTTAAATTCTTCTTTCTTTTCCTTTCTTTTCTTTTCTTTTCTTTTCTTTCTTTCTTTCTTTATAAGGAATCTTTTTCTTTCTTATTTATTTATTTACATTTATTTATTTATTTTAATTGGATATTTTATTTGTTTACATTTCAAATGTTATCCCTTTTACAGTTTCCCCTCTGAAAACCCCCTATCCCATTCCCTCTTACCTTGCTTCTATGAGGGTGCTATCCCACCCACCTAACCACCCACCCACTCACACCTCTAGCTTTCTTCTAAGCTGGGGCTTCTTCAAGCCTTCACAGGACCAAGGGCCTCCCCTCCCACTGATGCCAGATAAGCCCCCTTCAGCTCCTTCAGTCCTTCTCCTAAATTCTCCATTAGAGTCACTTTGCTCAGTCCCATGGTTGGCTATGAGCATTCGCATCTGTATTTGTCAGGATCTGGAAGAGCCTCTCAGGAGACAGCTGTATCAGGCTCCTGTCAGCAAGCACTTCTTGGCATCAGCAAGTGTCTAGGTTTGGTGACTCCATGTGGGATGGATCCCCAGATGGGGCAGTCTCTGGATGGCCTTTTCTTCAGTCTCTGCCCCACTCTTTGTCCCTGTATTTCCTTTAGACAGGAACAATTCTGTGGTAGAAATTTAAAGATGGGTGAGTGGCCCCATCCCTCAACTAGGTAGGGGGATACCTAACCTGTAAAAATGGTCCAATCCCCTCTGTGAGGTATTTCAGCTAATGTCATCCTTGTGGGGTCCTGGGAGCCTCTTGCATTCCTGACATCTGCGACTTTCTGGTTACTACCCCCAGTTCCCCATCCCCCATTTTTATGTATCTTTTTTTAATTTTCTGACCCTCTGTATATCTCCTCCATCTCATCCCATACCTGATTTTCCCCTCTTTTCCTTTTCCGTACTCGTTTCCTCCCAAGTCCTTCCTATCTTCTACTTCCCTTGATTATATTGTTCCCATTTTTAAGTAGGAATAAAGCATCCACTCTTTGGTCTTCCTTCCTCTTGAACTTCATGTGGTCTGTGAGTTGTATTGTGGGTATTACACACTCTGCCTAATATTCACTTATCAGTGAGTAAATACCATGTGTGGTCTTTTGTGACTGAGTTACCTAACTCAGGATGGTATTTTCTAGATCCAGCCATTTGTCTGTGAATTTTATGAAGTCATTGTTTTTAATAGCTGAGTAATACTCTATTGTGTAAATGGATGACATATTCTGCATCCATTCCTCTGTTGAGGGACATCTGGGTTGTTTCCAGTTTCTGGCTATTATAAATATGGCTGCTATGAACATAGTGGAGCATGTGTCCTTATTACATGTTGGAGCATCTTCTGGGAATATGCAGCAAAATGCTGGGTCCTGGTTCTGTATCCAGTCTGTTATGTTAATCTATGTCTTTTTATTTGGGAATTGAGTCCACTGATGTTAAGAGATATTAAGGAACAGTGATTGTTCCTTCCTGTTACTTTTGTTAGAGGTAGAATCATGTTTGTGTGGCTATCTTCCTTTGGGTTTGTTGTGAGATTAGTTTCTTGCTTTTTCTAGGATGTAATTTCTCTCCTTGTGTTGGAGTTTTGTTTATTTTTTATCTATTATCCTGAACATAGGGCTGGATTTGTGGAAAGATATTATGTAAATTTGTTTTGTCATGGAATGTCTTGGTTTCTCCATCTATGTTAATTGAGAGTTTTGCTGAATATAGTAGCCTGGGCTGACATTTATGTTCTCTTAGGATCTGTATGATATCTGCACAGGATCTCCAGGCTTTTATAGTCTCTGGTGTGAAATCTGGTGTAATTCTGATAGGTCTGCTTTTATATGTTACTTGACCTTTTCCCCTTACTGCTTTTAATATTCTTTCTTTATTTTGTGCATTTGGTGTTTTGACTATTATGTGACAGGAGGAATTTTCTTTCTGGGTCCAGTCTATTTAGAGTACTGTAGGCTTCTTGTATGTTTATGGGCATCTCTTTCTTTAGGCTAGAGAAGTTTTCCTCTATAATTTTGTTGAAGATGTTTACTGGCCCTTTATGTTGGGAATCTTTCCCCTCATCTATACCTATTATCCTTAGGTTTGGTCTTCTCATTGGTCCTGGATTTCCTGGATGTTTTGGTTTAGGTGCTTTTTGCATTTTGCATTTTCTTTGACAGTTGTGTCAATGTTTTTTGTGGTATCTTCTGCACACGAGATTCTCTCTTCTATCTCTTGTATTCTATTGGTGATACTTGTGTCTATGACTCCTGATTTTTTTTCCTAGGTTTTCTATCTCCAGGGTAGTCTTCCTTTGAGATTTCTTTATGGTTTCTATTTTCATTTTTAGATCCAGGATGGTTTTGTTCAATTCCTTCACCTGTTTGGTTGTATTTTCCTGTAATTCTTTAAGGGATTTTTGTGTTTCTTCTTGAAGGGTTTCTCCCTGTTTACCTGTGTTCTCCTGTATTTCTTTAAGGGAGTTGTTTATATCCTTCTTAAAGTCCTCAAACACCATCATAAGATGTGATTTTAAATCAGAGTCTTTGCTTTTCTAGTGTGTTGGGGTATCCAGGATTTGTTGTGATGGGAAAACTGGGTTTGGTGATGCCAAGTAGCCTTGTTTTCTGTTGCTTATGTTTTTACACTTGCCTCTTGCCATCTGGTTATTTGTGGTGTTAGCTGGTCTTGCTGTCTCTGACTGTGGCTTGTCCCTCCTGTAAGCCTGTGTGTCAGCACTCCTGGGAGACCAGCTCTCTCTGGGATAAATTTGGCTATGGGGAGCTGTGGCCCAGTGTTGGTTCCAGGATGCAGACAGAAACATGAAGGATCCTGACCTTGGCTGTTTCTCGGTTCCTTGGATGACCTTGGATGAGTCTGGGCTGGTTCCTCTCGGGCCAGGAATTTGAGCAGAAGTGGTCATGTTACCTGTGCTCTCACGAGTGTCTGCATTCCTGAAAGTCCAGCTCTCCTGGTGGAATTTGAGTACAGAGAGCTGTGGCTCAGGGTCAGCTTCTGGGTGCAGATGGAAACTGTAAGACTCTTTTTTGTTTGTTTGTTTGTTTGTTTTGTTAAAGAAGCCTTCTACTGTTTCCCAAGTTTGTCTTAAAGCTCCAAACTCAACTTAGGTTTCAGTGTCAGGCTCCTGGGAAGGTGTCACGGCCAAGGTGTATGTTGCTAAGCTCACTCTGAATATACATCTTTAAACTTTAGAAAATTAGAGTAAGAGAGTAAGTCATAAGGTAGTTTGAACACTCTTTGTAATAAGAAAACTAAATTATTTTTAAATTTCAGTAACTTTAAATGTTTGATGCCTGCATATGCCACAGAAACAGGGACTGTTTTCATTAGAGTTTGTATCTTATAAATTTTTATGTATATGTACTAATATAACCATATAATATCTACATTATAACATAGTCTGTGTACCATAAAATATAACTTACACACATATAATTTTATAAATATTATAAATTAGTTTTTGGTTCAAAATATGTGTGTGTGTTCACACATTCTACACATAACCTAAAGGTGTATTTGGCATCATTATAGTAGATTGAATTACAAGAACAGTATATTCGGTGTGATAATATTATCCTCTGAGAATTCTCTGAGAAATTCTGAAATCCTTGTAGCAGTCATTGTCTGCCAGCCTACTTTTTTTTCCCTCTAAATATCTGAAATTTGTGGGAATTTAAATGAAAAGTACAAAACCATTTTACTCTACTCATTTGGAGAGTCAATTTTAGGTGCAACTGCAATTTCCTACTATTGCAAGTACAGTGTTTGAGTGGAGCCTAGAGAGCCGCTGTGCAGATAGGCGAGATGAATACAGTGAACGGCACATGCTGTGTGCAGGCAGCCTGAGGCCACGATAGTTTTGCTGTTCACCCTGTGTGACTGAGAGAGTTACTACAGTCCCTCTCGACACACACTTCTTCATCATGATAAAGGGGAGAACAGTTCCTGAATAGTCACAGCGTCAATCAATATTTAGTTATTTTTTAATGTCTGGATTATACAACAGTCTTCCCTTCTTCCATGCTGGACCTTTAATGGTCACAGTTACCCATGAGCAATGCAATTCCATGAATATTAAATGGAACATTCCAGAAATTGATACTTTATAAACCCTTTGTTGTTATAGTTCCTTCTTTGAGAAAGGGTCTCACTGCATAGTACTGTCTGTCTTGGAAATTGTTATATACATCAGGCTTTCCTTGAACTTAGAATGAACCTCCTGCCTCTGCCTCCAGAGTACTAGGGTTACAAGTGTCTGTTTCCATGTTCAGTGGCTGCATATGCATAAAAAATTAAATGCTACTTAGAATCACACAATGAGATCTTGCCTAGTCCCTGTTTCTCCTGGGATATGAGTGGCCTTCACCTATTAGCTCTTTATGTTTCAAGTTATCAGACTGACTGTAGTCATGCAATCCTTACTTCATTATCAATGCACTAAGAACAGTGGAGAAAAGAAAGCATTAGGCCGTTAACCACGGAAAGGCATGGACTCTAGGAAAAGACACTATGCTTCAGGGCATGAAGGGCAAAAATGTGTCCATAGAATTTGGTAATATCCATGGTTTCAAGTATCTACTGAGGGATTTCAGAAGATAGCTCCTGTGAGTAAATGAATGGCTACTAAAAAATCTCTCTTCTCCCCCACCCTCTTCAGTAAATACTGGGATTAAAGGCATTTGCCACAATTCCACTCCTGAATCTTTCTTTCTCTCTCTCTTTCTTTCTCTCTTTCTTTCTCTCTTTTCTTTCTTTCTTTCTTTCTTTCTTTCTTTCTTTCTTTCTTTCTTTCTTCTTTCCTCCCTCCCTCTCTCCCTCTCTCCCTCTCTCTCTTTTTCTTTCTTTCTTTCTTTCTTTCTTTCTTTCTTTCTTTCTTTCTTTCTACTTTTTTGTAAATAATGGACTTACAAAGGTGGTTGAAGTGATTTTCCTTTTACTGACTGCATTTTAGCAGTTCAAAAAGCATGGTGTGATATATATTTTTCTTGTTAATGCTTTCTCATTGCTCACAGGTACACTAACACAGGGCCCCTGGTGACTGTATTACAAGGCTACAGAGATCCCAGTATCTCCCATAGAGTTAAGCCCTGGCAGGTGGTGGGATTTGGTGTTCTTGGATCCCTTCCTGTCTGTGACTAAAATGGTCAGGGAGGCTTTGGGTGTTACCTTGCTTCTTTGGGTGCACCTTCTACACACTTCTCTCCCCAGTGCCTCCTCAGGATTGATTTTACTGACAGAAAGCTCTATGACGATTTTCTACATGTCATATGTGCTTACCAAGGCCAACTGTCAGAGTTTAAACTAAAGCAAACTCTTCTGACAGAAAGCAAAATAGGGTATGCCTACTACTTTCTGGCTACAAGTATTATGGACCTGAATCAACATTAAAAAATAAATCCCAAGCATAGACACCCAGAACTGTAGCCATGATCTAATGACTGTCAGCTAGTGGATCTCATTTGACCTGGTTCAAGTCTGCTATCTCATTGGCACACTGTAGGCTTACCAGCAATTTCTGGCACACCTTTTAGGTGACATCTTTTTTCAACTGCTGATTTCCAGGAAATCTCTACCTCCTTCCTGCTCTGATCATTTGCAGGTTTGACAAACTGTGTCCTCTCCAGTCTCAAGCAGAAGTAGAGTCTGTCTCTCCAACTCAGTATCTGCCTATGGAGTCCAAAACCAAATATGAAGTTATACCTGTATTAAGTTTCACAAGGGCCTTCTTGCCCAATAGCCCATATTTTCTGAACAATAGATAGTATAAAATTGTGTTATGGAGCAGGGTCAGAAGCAGGGTCAGAATCCAAGTCAACATCATTAGCGCATATCTCTATGTAAAATGTTTGAAGATGAGTTTTCCACTGGGTTCTTTGCACTAACTTTTATTATTGTTCTGTTGATTCTAATTAGCTAATGCCAATTTTAAAATTATAAAGGAAGAGATTATAAAAATATTATAAAGAGATAGTTATCAACATTAAGAATTAAATGTGGTCTTTCCTGCACTCTGGAAGGAGATAGAGCTACTCTTAATCCAGTAAGATGAGCATGAGGGTGCTTCCTTCCCTGCCCTGTACCTCATCCCCTTTGTTTGTTAGAGGAAAAAAAGTAATGGCAACTTGGTGGTGAAGAAACTGAAGACCGACTTTACATTTGTTAAGCAAAGCCTAAAAGGAAAACTTAATTGCAGGGATGCAACAGCAATTTTAAATTAGGCTATATATATCCAGCAGACTTATTTGCTCCTATTGTTCTGGGATTCAGTTTCTTATTCAAAACTTCATTTTTCAGGCTTTGACACAGGCTTCAGTCATATAACTGGCTGGTTCATTAGTCCGAATTTGGGGTCAACCATAAACTGGGTTTGCACAGTTAATGTTTCTTTATGTGTTGTCAGTAAAAAAATGACCATCCGATTAAATCTCTGGGTTTAATGGCTCCCTATTAATGAACTCAATCATTGAGTTGTTCAAGCAGATAGAAATCCTCTTATTTTCACTATCATTCCGAATGTGTGGTCTTTCATTTGTGAGAGAGTGTCATGAGAAATTGTACCAATGACCATTTTAGATTTAAGTTAACTGAACCAGTTTAGTGAGCCCTGCAATAAAATCCAATGAATTTTAATTCTCAGCATTTTTTATTTGAAATGTTAGGTCTCTATTATGGGCTACTACTTTCTTCTCTGAGTGTTACACTGACCAGTCAGAACAACCTCAAGATAGATAGAAAGTTGTGTAAAGTGTTTGGGATCCCCTTTATTTTCTTATTCAATACTATAAATGACTGGCTCTATTCTTCTGGCAGCTCCTTGTTAACATAATTTTACTAAAATAAAAAACATTCTGGTTTAAGCAACCACACATCTCCAAATTAAAACTCCACAAATATTTGAACTTGGAGATTTGGACATGTTTTACATATTTTTAAATTATTATCATTGTGACCATTTCTGCATCTAATTATGGGGCACATTGTAGCAATACACAGTGTGCAAAAACCACGTCCGGTTAGTAAGCAGATCCGTCGCTTCAACCATCAACCTTGGCTAAGTGCTGGGAAAACAGACTTTTCTCCAGTCATTAAAATTTTCTGAAATTACATTTTGTGCGTGCGTGCGTGCGTGCGTGCGTGTGTGCATGTGTGTGTGTGTGTGTGTGTGTGTGTGTGTGTGTGTGTGTACTTGTGCAGGCATGTATGTGGAAGTTAGAAGACAACTTTTATGTGTCGGTTCTGTCCTTCCTTCAGACACGTGTAGCATATAATTGAACTCAGGTGGTAAGACTTGGCCTCAAGCACCTTTACCTACTGGACCATCTCACTAGAGTTCCCACTCATTTTGAAATATAATATATATGGTTTCCCTGTATCCATGGGTGCTCCTTAATGACCTTCTTTCTATCTGTCCTTCAAATTTCACTCATATCCTCTAGTGAGCACTATGCCATTTCATTCTTCTATAAGATTAACTCACTAGTTTCAGCAAATTAGTGAAACTATATAATATTTGTCTTTGTATTTTTGACTTATTTTAGTCAACATGATGACCTGCAACTCCATCTTAGCCATGTTGCTGTGAAGGATAGAGTTTAATTCTTTTCATGGCTTGGTAATATTGTATATAAAATATGAAATATATATATCATCTTATCTACTTACGTTCATCTGTTGATGAATATCCACTTAAGAGTTATGCGTTGATGCTATATTACTAATTTGAACATTAACTACTCATCTATATTTAAGTACAGACAAGTTATAAGAATATAGTAAGAATATAGTTAGCAATACTAAATGGACTTGGCAGGATGTATAAACATGTGTGTGTGTTTTAATTAAGGCTCTTGTTATGATAAATACTATGACCAAAATAACTTGGGAAGGAAAGGTTTATTTCACTTACACTTTTATATCACAGCCAATCATTGATGGAAGTCAAGGCAGAAACTCAAACTGGATAGGGACCTGCAGTCAAGAATTGATGCAGAGGCCATGGTGGAGTGCTGCTTACTGGCTTGCTCTTCAAGGTTTTCTCAGTCTGATTTCTTATAGAACCCATCACCACCAGTCCAGGAGTAACATTGTACACAGTGAGCTAGGCCCTTCCACCTCAATCATCAATAAAGAAGATGTACTACCGACTTGCTCACAGGCCAATTTGGAGGTGACATTCTTTTAATTGAGATTCTATCTTTCAGAATGATGTTAGTTTGTGTCAAATTGACATAAAAGTAAGCATTATAATAAATATGTAAGAATAGTAGTTAAAGAAGAAGTCATGAATTTAAGAAGAATTGGGAAGCACATGGGAAGAGTTGATAGGAAGAGAGAGAGAGGGATAGAAATATATAAATACAGAACTCAATTCTAATGTATAAAATTCTCATGAAAGGAAGGAATTATGTAATACTTGATTAGCCATGTCCACTTCACCATTAAAAGCACTATATAATTTATCATTATTTTTATTTGGTATATATCATATATATATATGATACATATATACTATATATATATACATTTTATATATACTTTATAGAAACACATACATATAAATGTACAATTTGAGGTGTCACTAGTTGTTCAATATTTGCTAGTAAGCATTATAGAATATAGAAAGATTATAATATTTATCAAATGCTCTTATATTAATATATTTCAAAGCCTGAGAAGTACAGCTATCTTTTCATTGTTCTTATACCAAACACAAAGATATAGACTTCTCAAGAAATTAAACAACAACACAGGAAATAATTGGCAAAGTGTTATGAGCAGCCAAAAATACAGAAAATGAAGTCATGAAACAACATATCAGCATGATTTGGTCTGAAATATCAAATATAGAATTAGAATGCATTGCACACATTCCCATACTAAAGGAAGGTTTTACTGCAAACTAATAATTAGAATAAGTGTTTACCATAGTGCATTGTGCATTGGAAATGCTCAGTGCATATCTCCTGGATTGTATGGTAAAACAAATCTGCCCTCATTCCTCAGTTAAGGGCCATCTGGGTTGTTTCAAGCTTCTGGTTATTATAAATAAGGCTGCTATGAACATAGTAGAGCATGTTTCCTTGTTATATGTTGGAACATCTTTTGGGTATATGCCCAGGAGTGGTATAGCTGAGTCCTCAGGTAGTACTATGTTTAATTTTCTGAGGGACCACCAGACTGACTTCCAGAGTGGTTGTACCAACTTGCAATCCCACCAAGAATGGACTGAAGGAGCTAAAGGGGTTTGCAACTTCATAGGAAGAACAACAATATCAACCAACCAGACCCCTCAGAGCTCTCAGGGACTAAACCACCAACCAGAGTACACATGGAGGGACTCATGGCTCCAGCTGCATATGTAGCAGAAGATGGCTTTACCTGGCATCAATGGGAGAAGTGGCTCTTGGTCCTGTGAAGGCTCAGTGCTCCAGTGTGGGGGAATGCCAGGGCTGTGAGGTGGGAGTGAATGGGTTGGGGAGCAGCCTTATAGAAGCAGGGGAAGAGGGTTGGGATACGGGGTTTGCTGAGGGTAAACAGGAAAGGAGGACAACATTTGAAATGTAAATAAATAAAATATCCAATAAAAACAATTAAAAAAATAAATCTGCCAGAGAAATCAAATAAATTAAAGTGAATATTTATGTGGGAAGAAACTATCAGGATTTGGCAACAAAGCGCTCTACCGATAACCTGGCAGAAAAAGTATTACAACTGACAGAATGGTGCAGTCTGAGAGACAGAGGCAGAGAAGATAGAGCCGTCCATTCGGTGTGGCATCTACATAAGTTCTTGGGTCTAAATATCTTGAATAGTTTTCATAAAGAAAAAGCACCAGGAAAAAGAAAGAAGGAAAAGATTCTTTATCCTATTCTTCCATTCTAGTTAATCTGAGAGTCAAAGTGCAGCATGCTTTGGGGTTATCAGGATTGTACGATTCAGATCTCATAGCTCCCACTAGCACAATCTATGTGCTTAAAATTCAAATCTGTGCAGGGTATGGTGATGCTTTCATATAGTTCCAGCACTCAACAGATGGAGCCAGAAGGGTTAAGGCTTCAGTTTCATTCTTGCTACATGTATGCAGTGTAAGCCTGGGCCTAATGAAACCCTCAAAAATGCCTTTCTCCCCAAAAAGATTCAACATTGGTTAGTTGATAATTTTTATTTTAAATATGTTTCAATTTCTATAAGCATGCCTCCAAACATTTCTGGTCCTTCATGGAAGACACACCCACCACAGTATCAAGTTTCAGTATCAAAATGTTGAATAAATAGTTAATACATTCTGTAAACCCTTCTTTCTTCATGAACACAACTTTCAAATACACTGAAACAGTTCAATATTAGAATACCAGGGCCACCTGGAGAGCTGTATCTACCTTCAACCTCATATTTGTCTATACTTGTGAGCATACTATAACACACACACACACACACACACACACACACACACAGAGAGAGAGAGAGAGAGAGAGAGAGAGAGAGAGAGAGAGAGAGAGA
>JANHMN010000016.1:1350924-1386048 GCA_030674055.1 Rhabdomys pumilio
AGAGAGAGAGAGAGAGAGAGAGAGAGAGAGAGAGAGAGAGAGAGAGAGAGAGACATCATGATCTCTCATATATAGTCTTTTACTTACAAAGAAAACTGAACCCAATGTGTCCTCCAATATGCTTAGGACAATTTAACTAGGATTTGTGGAACAGGAGATATTATTGCAAATTTAGTTGTCAGGTTGGTACAAAGAATCTTTGGCCAGTATTATAATGTCTTTACTTTATTTTATATTATAATAGCCTATCTCTATCTATCTATCTATCTATCTATCTATCTATCTATCTATCTATCTACTGTGTGTGTGCTTATATGTACATACATATGTGTGTATCCATAATTAAGGATATGTGTGGAAGATAGAGGTATAAACTAGTTATCTTCATCTATCATTCTCTCTCTCTCTCTCTCTCTCTCTCTCTCTCTCTCTCTCTCTCTCTCTCTCATCTCCCTTAAGATAGGGAAGAGAAAGAGACTGTCATGGAAACTAGAGCTCATTGTTTTTCGACTAAGCTTCCTTACCAGCAAGTTCTGAAGATCTTCCTCTGACCTCCTGAACCCCACACTGGGGTTCTGGGCACGTGCAGCCACTACCCACTGTCACACGGGTGCTAGCATTCAAACTCAGGCCTGCATGCTCATACAGCTAGTACTCTTGTCCACTGAGCCATCTTCCTAGCCTAGAAGAGGCTTTTTTATCTGGATCTGAAAGGCAATTGCTCTGCCTTTTGTGTGATTGGTGATTCTTATTGTTATGTGCTAATATCAATCTTCAAGTCTTGTATTGTTTTCAATGATTTCTACCTAAACAGAGATTCAAATATGTGTTTCCTTTAGAAGTTAGTGATGCTAATTCTGACATTTTGTCCTTTGAATTTTCTTATAGAAGTGAATATTTCATATGTCCACCCTAATTATTTGCTGCCCTTTCAAATTGTATATGGGATTTCTCTATGCTGTTATGCCACTGATTAATATGGCCACATTATATACTTTTCTAAAGGGTCCATGCACTATGGATTACTATCCTAGCATCTGGATCTATTTATCAACCTTATCATCTCAAGCTCTGCCTATATTATTGTTCATACAAAAATAAAAAAATATTAATAATTGCTATGGTATTTCTCTAAGACTGTTTCAAGGATAAAATACAAGAGTATATGTGAAAGTAATCTTTGAATACCACAAGACAGCACATAAATGAATAGAATTATTGTGGCTAATACTACATACTGGCTCTTAATAATGAATTAGTATTACTCTTCAATTCCCCACTCACCTATTCTGAACCCTCATTTACTACTTTATTGCAGAAGTGATTTGTGTTTATCTTTGAAATGCAAGCACACTGTACATTTCCACTGACAGAGAGTGTGAAGCTAAAAGCGTGCTCTGTCCTTCTTGGCTCATTTGTTCATATCCAATGCCAATTAAACCAAATGCACAAATGACAAAAAGCCCACACACAAAGTCAATTGGAAAGAGCAGAAAATTTACTAGTAGGCCTCTAGGATCCTACTCTGAATTTGTTTGTGCTGTATAATTAATTTTTATAACAGATCTGTTTGTTTTTCTGACTTTTATTTTCTCCATTCACCTTTCGTAGTTGCAGAGAGTTTCACTTGCTTGCAAGTTTCTGGTTAGGTCTTTAACATTCTCTTGCTTCCTCTGGTCCTACAACATACTGCTCAGGAGCAATGACAGAATAATAGGGTCAAATTGTAAGAATTAACCCCCAAATTCTATGATATGGACATTAAGGTCTCCTAGCCTGACTATAGACATCTGAAAATGATGATGACATCTTACATGAAAAAAATCAGTCTGCTAGAAGTTTTCCAAGTTCATTCTCAGTACTTATATGGGATACTTTACTTTAAAGTCTTCTCATAGCCTTCCAGATGTCTGATGCCTAGTCAACCATGAGATTTGAATGGAAAAGTCTTCCTAGTTACCACTTTTATTGGGCAACCCACATTTATCAGTGAGGAATCTCAGGGTGTCTTATCATGTCACTCCTGAAACATCTGTCCTTACCTTTCTGTATACAGTGGGCACAAAGCTAACTGGCTGCTCCTAACTGATTATGAAATAGAACCTGTTAAGGAAACTAACAGTGATCACCCGACCCAAGAGAAATATTAGTTTCGCTGTTGTTGAACATAATTGTTTTGCTAAGTGGCTATAGACACTGTCCCCTGCCCCTCATGTTACTAAACTCCATAAAAGTTTTCAGCAGCCTTCCAGAAGCAGCATAACATAAGAGACTCTTATAAAAAGGAGGGTGGTTTAGTGTGTGCACCACAGTGGAGCACAGATGACAATTGTGCGAAGTCAGTTCTTTCTTTCCACCATGTGTGTCACAAGGTTTGTACTCAGGTTGTTGGTCTTGACATCGTGGGTCTTTACTGGCTACATCATCCCACAGGGCCCTGAGGGACTCATTTTAATATGCTACAACAGAAGGCACCATTAGACAAGATCTGTCTTAAAATGCCATCAAGTTCTCTTGTTGGTTTGACGATGCTAGAAAGACAAGACTGATTGGGAAGTACTTGAAATCTGGAATGCTTGAAATCTGCGTCTAATCAAGGGTTCAAAAGGTTCAAACAAACTTGAACAGAAGAGGCTATAAAGAAATAAATGAATGACGAGTAGTTCAAAGCATAACAACAGTTGTTTTTATTTGTTTCACAGGCAGAAGACAAAATGGGGGATGGAAACTCAGAGACACACAGGTCCCAGTGCCTTTTGTCTCCAAGGTCTGAAAAGCACTGTGACTTTTATTAAGTGTGGGCTCTGCTCACAAACATATAGGAATGGATCACCTAGACAATAGCTAGTCCTGTTAACCAACAAGTCAAAGAATCATTTTGTATACAGTGTTTAACTAAGTACCTCTTTATGGTACTCATAGCAGATACACACTGTATGTTCAGTCTTCATTTATCTCCCCCCTGAAGCAGCTGAGAATCTCGTCAAATACTTCTCTGCTGTCAGTGAGCTGGAGTTTGTCTTGGAAAGATGTCCTGAAAAGGTGGATGATGGAGGATAAAGGTCTGCCTGGCTCTCATCAGTTGGCAAGAAAGTCTCAGGGAGAAAACTAGGCTTCAGGGAACTATGTGTTCAGTAGACATAATACTAAGGACTGAAAATTACTCATCTTTGGAGAGCATATATATATATACTGGCTGAGATTAGTAAAATATCACTACTTAGGAAATAGACTTACTTCTCTTTTCTGTCTCTTGGTTTGAGTTGATCTAGTTAGACTGCCCAGGCTGGCCTTGAAACTGCAATTTTGCTGCTTCAGCCACAGGAGCGCATGTGCCACTGTACATGGCTAGACTTATCTTAACAACTAAACCTTTAAGGTATCTGAAAGAATGCCTGTATTGTTTCATGTGCTTCCGAATGCGGCCTCTAATGAAATGCTCCAGGCTTTCAGATGCATGCACACACACTTATCATCTAAAGAACTGATGCGTGTTTATCATTCACGCATTAGCCACTGAATGTATTAATTGTACATTTTAACTACATGTTCTGAATCTGGATTGGCATTTAAATGAATGCTTAGATTACTGGCCTTATAAGAAGCATTTTTCTCTGGTGAATGGGTTAAACCATGGCTGTCAGATTGAATATAATTAGCGTTGCTGATATGCAAAGAATTGCTCTGTCAGGAAATGTCACTGTCGCTGAGTGCAGTTCATTGTCTGCATTCAATTTTCTGTCTGGCTCAGAAAATTTTAATCACAGGTTGGAACTCACATGTAAAATTTTAACCAATTTTTATAAAAATACCTTATTTCATTTTGCTCTCACATAAACTTTGGTTGGCATAAAGTGAAACACTAAAAACATCTGATTTCTTTAACTCTCACTGTTTTTGTCTTTTGAAGACAGATACTTATAGTCCATCTTCCCACCCCAGCACTTACCAAATTTTTAATGGAAGTTTAAATTTCATTGAAAATTATAGGAAAAGTGAAGAGGCAGTGGGCTAGAGTGGTACAGCCAGACATCTGGACCAAGGTAGTCCTCAGTGTCCTCAAGAAGAGACTTCTTCAATGTCTCTGGAATGTCATGGATGCTTAAATTTCCAAACTCCTCTTCACCAATGCAAGCCTTGATTTATGGACTATTGTCAATCGGAGCCCAGTGAAGTGAGTGCTTCAGCAATGTAACCTTTGTTGAGTATAAATATGGCCTCTGTCTCTACTAACTTCACTGTATTTGTGGGAACTCAGAATCTCAAGGGCAGAGGTGCTGTGTCAGTTCCTTTCTATTTGAAGTACATAACTTTGGAAAAGGCGAGAAGAGGGATTCAAAACAACAGTTCCATGGGAGAGGGGGAGACAAAGGGCCCAATCATCAGGCTCCTATATCAATATGAAAGATACTTGTCAACATAATGTGTGTGGATTAGCAATACTGTGAGAAGTGCCCTAGTCAAGGAGACTTTAAAGAAAAATCAAAGGTCTGAGAGAGAACATAAATTTCAAACTATAAAATATTAAAAAGCAGAAACAAAAGGGCCAATGCTGATACTTTACTGTTTTAGAAAAATCAACTGGGAAGGTGGGGATATTATTTGTGGTCTCATATGTTTATAAAGTAATGTTGAGAGTGGGTAATAAATAAATGGCCTTGACATCAAATCACAAGAAGAGAACTTTAACATACATTTTCCATGGAACATAAAAGGATGTGTAATCACCTGGAAATATAGCACATCTGCCCTAATGGAAGTCATGGTGGGTAACAGGAGAGACAGAAGATCAGCATCTTACCTTTAGTTAACAACCATGACTACGTGGTTGCAAGAAGAGATGTAGAAGTGACATTGTTGTGGAAGAAAGAAGTTATATGTTCATAGCCTATTTTAGGGGCAAGCTAGTCAACTGCAAATCTATCATATTATAGAGAGAGCTGGACTTCCCACTGCACTAATTACTGTGGCCACAGAGAGGTGATGGGTATTTGTAATTTCACAAAGATCATAGACGAGTATATATTAATGGAGGACAAAATGAAATGAAAGAGGAGAATTATTTAGAAGTTTTTCAGAAACTTTGAAATGTGCTGTGTTCCTAACTTAGCCACTTGGCAATTTAGCTTCTTAAAAGAGAGAAAATATACTCAGAGGGTATGGCTGCTCATAAGTTAATTGCTAAAAGGGAAAAAGTGAGTTGATAATTGGACTGGAATCCAGAATCTTTACCACAGCAGTGATCATTATTGATTCCAGTAACACGAGCCATTTGTTAAGCACAGAGATCTTGTTTGTTATAACATGGCTGTTTTGCCACCAGTCTCTCTCTCTCTCTCTTTCTCTCTCTCTCTCTCTTGCTCTCGCTCTCTCTCTCTCTCTCTCCCCCCCCCCCCCCCCTGTGTGTGTGTGTGTGTGTGTGTGTGTGTGTGTGTGTGCGTGTGTGTGTTGAGCTCACATAGGCAAATGCACGCCTTGGCTGCATGCTGTGGGTGTCAGAAGATGACCTTGGGCATCTTCTCATCTTCACCTCATGTGAACCTCGTTTGAAGCAGAGTTTATTGTTGTTCTGCACCAGGTACACCAGTTGGTCTATGGGAATCTGCAGATTCTCATGTCTGCCTACTGCTCATTGTAGGTGCACTGGGAAAGCAGGCGCAGGCTCTCACATCTGGATTTTACAGTGGTTCTTGGGATCTGAGCTCTAGGCCTCATGTTTGTGTAGTAAGTACTTTATCCATGGGGTCATCTCCCAATCCACTATCACTCTTTAAAGGTTGGGAGTTGACACAAAAAACACTGTGGTGTTTGTTCAGATATTCAGCCTCCTAGTGGAGTCTCTAAGTCTAATCCTAGAACTCATCGGTCAGGCAGGCAGGCGTACTGGCTGCTTTTATGTCAACTTCACACAAACTAGATTCCTCAGGTGAGGAAATGCCTCCGTGAGATTTCATCTGTAAGGCATTTTCTCAATCAATGATCAGTGTGGAAGGGCCCATTATGGGTGGTGCCATCCCTGGGTTGATGGTCCTGGGTTCTATAAAGCAGGCTGAGCAAGTCATAAGAAGCCAGCCAGTAAGTAGCATTCCATGACCTCTGCATCAGCTCCTGCTTCCAGGTTCCTGTCCTCTTTGAGTTCCTGTCTTGACTTCCTTCAATGATGCGTGTAAGGCAAGTAAACCCTTTTCTCCACAATTTGCTTTCTGGTCATTTTGTTTTGTCACAGCAATAAAAATCCTAAGACCCAGGGACACACTTGTGACTGAATCTGGTAACTGGATGGGCACAAACCAACCTGTCCTGGGACAAAGCAAGAGCACAGTTAGGTTTTCATAGGTAAGTTAGAAAAACTTCACAAATATAAATGTTTTTGATCTGAGGACATCTGAGGGATCTGAGGCTGAAATAAGTGAGACATGATAGGAAGTATTGAATTACTGAGTGGAAACGGGGAAGGTAGTAAAGCGGGGCTCGGAGAAGGCAGGGAAGGATCGTGCTTGTTCTCTGGTGTGAGCTGGAGATTGAGTCAATGCTGGCCTCCATCCCCCCCGCTTCTCTCGACCCGCCCACTAGTCATCAAGTGTGGGTTCTTCCCTGCTAACCCTGTAGTTCCCTGCTTGTGACGTTTGCTTGGTTCCTTCAGTTCTCTTTGGCACGCGGTTTTCAAACACTGCTCTTCCGCTTCATAGTTCCGTATCTCAGAGCGCAGAACCACTACTTCACCCACTGAAGATAGTTCAGACAGGTTCCATTAAACCATCATGTGAATAGGAAGAGGGAAAAAATGAGAAGGACACTTGAATAACCTCCCTGGTTTTCATGTGGGACCCCTAACAATTGGAGCTGGGCTGTCTCTGACTGTGCTGGGTTGGAAATCCCCTTGCCCCAACCTAGACTGGCTGGTTCAGCCTCAGTGGGAAAGGATGCACCTGGTCCAGCTGGGATTAGATGTCCCAGGGTGGGGTGGTACCCAAGGGGAGGGGGCAGTGGGGTGAGGGATTTGTAAGGGTGGAACTGGGAGGAGAGAAGGGAGGAGTAAGCTGTAATCAAGTTGTAAAGTGAATTAAAACTACATTATTGGAAAAAATATACCAAATAATGGTGACTGTGGAGGTAGGAGAGCAGGGCCTGGCAAATGCCTGGAATATAAGGAAGGGGAAACACAGTCTTGGAGTAGAAGAGGCAAGCTCCCTGAGAAAGAGTCACCACAGCCTCCAGAATTGTTGTTTTGAAAGCATGTGTACTATGGTTGTAGTACATTTAAACACTATTTGCCACAGAGGGAGAAAGAAAAGCATGCATAAAGTCACACTGAGACTATGAGTCCTCCCAGAGTGAGGAGAGCTCTTATGCTTATGTGGAGCTCAGGAAGTGGCACTGTGGAGGCTGTGGCTCTGACACAAGAAGAGGCCTCAGTCCCTATGTCACACCCAAGAGCTCGCAGACCTTCCCCTGGTTCTCCTCTTCCATGTAGGACTCGCAGCAAGCACTCATACAACTGAAAAGAAAATTCAATTACAACTGGTCTCCTCTCGAAGTTTTCTTGAATTAACCTCACATTTCAGGAAAAAAGAAGCGAGAGCACACCCTGACAGACTTTTAGTGGTTCTCTGTCAGTCTCCCTGTGCTGCAGTATATCAAAGAGCTTCCTATCCCATTTCCTGCCTCAATCTGTTGCGTTAGTTTAATCTAAAGCATGAACTCAGCAGACAAAAAGTAAAATCTCTTTACTTTTACATGTGAATATAAGAAAAAAAATTGGAAATCCCAGTGGTAGGATTTTAATACTCATGAAAAGATTTGAGATAATTATGTCCAAATTTCAGTGAGCAATATACAAAACAACAATGGAAAGCAACCACCCAATAAATATGTATGATAAATGACAACTGTGGATGAGAAATGCTGTAATTGGAGGAGGAATAGTAACAGAGACTGAGGAACAACAAGGCACCTGCCAAGCATTGCCTGTTGCACACCGTCTACTCTTCAACTGCAAACAACCCCACTTCTTGATACAGTGTTAGATGTGTTTTATAAAAGAGAAGCAAAGGACAGGAAAGATAAGTGACCCTGGCAGAGCCACACTCGGAGGAAGCAGAACACAGTTCCCCACGAGCTGCTTGATGCCACAACCCATGTTCTATGTGCTGCCTCGAAGGCAAAGCAGAAACCACCAGCCTACTGAGGATGGAAGCCTAGGAAGGGAGCCAGAGAGTGTGGTAGAAAACATTTTTCAAGGCATCATATAAAACTTATAATCCAAGCTCTCCAAGGACCAGAGTGAAAAAACAGCAGCTTGACTACAAAAGAACTGGACAGTGGCATTGGCTGTCACACACCGTATCAACACGATCATATAGCTTGTGTTGAAATGAATCAGTTACCTATCAGAACAAACAAAAATGTCAACAACACTTTAAGTGACAAAACAGTACACAGTATTGCCATAATGTCTCTCTTAAAAGGATCAGTTTGAATCAAATTAGCAAATATTTATTTAAAATGATTGGAAATTTTAGTAGGCAAAATTTTTATGTATCCAGAAAACTGCAAAGTGAATAAAAACAAGTAAGTTGCCTACATAGAATAGTGTTTACAGTGATTTCATATTTTCCTGACCATGTATAAAAGAAAAATATTACTTTCTTGAAGTTTGTCATTTGTGTACACACACACACACACACACACACACACACACACACACTACCATCTGTGAGTGAATTTGACATGAGAAATTTTTCAGATAAACAAAAGATTAGAGACTTCATAATTATAAACTTTTATATTAAAAAAATACTGTGTTTAGTTAGCCAAACATGAATAATTACAGAAAATTGATGTTTAAAAGATGAACTGTGATACTTGGCACACATACCAGTTAAATGTATATGTATATGGTTATAGATGTAGTATGCAGGTAAATTTTGTTCTTTCTTTTGCTCAGCATAGACCATTGTATATATATGGAAATTTCTTAGTTTTGCCTTTCTCTGTGGAAGTAGTTTTTTTCTTTTGTTGCCATTGCTCCATTTACTTCTGAATATATTCACTAATCCCTTTATAACAAAGGACTGATAAGCAGAGAAGAGAAAAAAATAGAGTTTGCTTTCTAGGGGTTTGTATTCAACTTACTGTAATATATAAACATAAATTTAAATGATTAAAAAATAAGGATAGTACAAAACATAGACACTTGGGCTCGTAAATATAAATACAGAAGCTTAAAAGATTTCCAAAAAAACATAGTAGCTTGGTAAAAAATATTCATGATTATACTGTAAGCTATCTCCCAAGGACTGATTACTTAATTTTATAAAATAGCTGGATATAATATATGGTATCAACATGCTAAATAAGAAATTGTGGGAGATAATTAAAATTACATTTGATAAATCTAATGTATATTCATTAAATCTTTAACCAGTAATTACAGTATATTTCCTTTACATGATAAAGAATTTCAGTCTTAGGTCATAACCACCATTAGCCCATATAGTAAGGTATTATTGATATTCCAGTTAGGTAAATACCTCAGCTGAGATACTCTTTTAATTTTCAGGATTTATTCTCAGAGAATTTAACCAAAGACATTTTTGTTTACATTTTTACTTGTTTAACAACTCAATGTTTTCTTCTCTGTGCTACCTTCCCATGGCAGCGGCTACAATGGAGTTTATGTTGTAGAAAAGGAGATTTTAGAGCCAACTTCAAAAGTATGAACTGCTGAGAGAGGAAATGGTGTGAACCCAGGAAGGTCTGGGTCCAACTGCATGTCTGCGCTGGGCGGTTCTAGTGACAGTGCCAAGAAGCAAAGGCAGGGACAACAGTTACTGTATAGACTAAAGGCCGTGTGGAGTGTAAGGAAAATCTCTTGTGGAATAATTAAGACCAGCATGGAAGATCAGAGTTGCTTTGTAGTGGGGAGTAAATGTGTGAAACATTTCAAATGCAGGAGAGAGCAGAGGAATGTATGCCCAAAGTAGAAATGTATGATCTAATTACATGACATATAAAAGATATCCTTAATTATTTCCAGATAATCACTGCCTTTTGCAAAGCATGAGAGAGTCAACTCAAAATCAATTATAATAAAGTTCAGGGATATAGCTGCTTATATGTCAATGAAAGGCTAATATCTTTCTTATAAGAATAGTCACATATGAAATTAGTAAAAACATTTGATTTGTGATAGCAGCAAATATTATTAAGTACAAAAACATGACTGACTTAGCGAAATGTGTTAGATTATGAAAATAATTGCATTTTTAAGGAAAAAACATGAATATAATGCATATATAATACCTAATATATCATCATGAATTTTAGTTTCTAAATAAACTTTTATGTATAGATATTAAAACAAGAATGATTTATTTAGACTTTTATATTGAAAGCCCCAATTACACTTAAATACCTGTGCATGCTAAGATGTCACTTTAGATTGAAAGGTCAGGGTTCTGCCTTCTGCTCACTATAGAATGCAATATGCTGTGAATCTTCTCAAAGACTCTCAGGAATGTCGCTAAATTTGCATGTCATCTCCATAGATTCCTTGGCTGAAACCAACAATACAGGCTCAGATGAGATCCTCAAGGTACCAAGTTAAGCTGCAGTACCTAGACAGTAACATCACTGCTACACACCATGTGGAAACAAACACAGTCTGGGGTTAAGCAGTCTAATTACCTATCAGAACATACCAAACCCACAGCAATTCTCAAAATGACAGAATAGTGCAATATAATTTTTTAAAATGATTAATGTCAGTCAAAATATTAAGTGCATAAATGATTAATGACCTGAATTCATGACAAGAAAAATTTGGTAAATGGATTTTGGACCTGGAAGTAAATCAATTGGTATAAATAATCTTAAAACCGAACCAAACTTGGTCTGAACGAGTGTGTAGACAGGAATGAAAATGTAAAATAACTGAAAACTACAGTGGAAAATCATTGCAATAAATGTATATAAGATTACATAGGGCAGAAAGCTCAAGCAACCTGACAATATATTGATATCAATTTTAGTTCAAAGTTAAGAAGGAATATGATTTTCAAAAGGAACAAAGATACAGAAATCTGGAATGGTCTCAACTGGTTCAATGTATATGTAATTAAGATTCTAGAGCATGAAAAACAAAGAAAAAAAGACAAAGAGATAATATGTTTAAAGAAATAAGGATCAGACCACTTCCTATTTGGTTGAAAGAAACACCATACACATTAATTTATAGATTCAGGAGTTTCAAAGAACCTCAGGTAGTAGAAAAAGAAAATAATCCAATTTATACTATAACTACAGAAAGGAAAATGAGAGAAGAGAGAAAGATGTAATGTGAAGGCTCAAAGCAGTAACAGGAAACAGCTTTTTTTAAAAATTAATAACTGTTTTCTTATCAGGAATAATCAGAACCAAATCACAATAAAATCACACCCAGTACTGATTTTCTTTTTAGTATAGATGGATCATATTCTGCCTTTAGTTTCTGAGAAACTTCCACACTGATGTGCATGGTGGCTATACTAGGGTACATTTCCCTCAGCAGTGTATAATATGTATTTCCTATGTCTCCTTACTCACTGACCTCACTATCATTTGTTGTGGCTTATCTTTTCAATGATAATTTTGAAGCTGTTAAAGGACAAAACAAATACATAGGCAAAGACTTTGTCAAAAGACTTCAACAACTATAACCAACTTTTAGTGAACTGTTAGCTCATGCCTGGCTAATTCGTTATAGAAATTCAATGGTAACTTATAAAGATAATATAAACCCTATACTTGTAAAATGTTAGGTGAACAAAACAAGTTGGGAAAATGTGGAATGATTTAAATTTAATTAACCCATAATCTTGTCAATGATGAAAAGGCTTAGGTTAAGCTAATGTGCAAGGACCTTAACTTTTCCTCTTTGTTTCCAAATGTTAGTATTGCTACATTTGTACAACAAAGTAAAAAGTTTATAAGTATAAACTAAATAAGTATAAGTGTAATTAATCATCATTATCTTCACCTGACTTTCTCTACATTTCATAAGACAGAATCTATGGAAGAGTGTATTTTGATGTTTTAAATCACTAGTTTACTAATATCCTTCAAAAACAATCCATTCATAATTTTGGGTGTCTAAAATATCAGACTTATCACAGGAGGAAGCCGTCTTCATATACCTGAGAGATGGTTCATATTCATCAGATAAGACAGAGAAGTCAGTAATTTTGTTATTGGATCTCAGTGACAGGTGTATATTAATGTTTAATTGGATGTTAATACAGGTTTTAGGGCCATTGTTTCTCACAGCTGATTCTTCTCTTATTTAATGAACTTGGGTAGGAGGGATGCACTCAGGCCTTTTAGAGAGATTTCCTTCTCTGCCAGGCAGTCTTTCTTAACTATTGATAAATTCTTGAGTTGGAAAGGCTGTATGTATTTCAGGATATTATGTACTCTCAGTAGAGCACAGGCACAATACTCCTCATAAATTTTATGATAGAAAAGACTGTATAATGTGTGTATATTCACATGCTTCTCTGTTGGGTCTAGACAAGGCACAGTATTAAGGGGCCATTCTGTAATAAAGAGAAATACAAGGTAGACAGTTACTTAAATCTGAGTTATATACTCATGCAATTTGATCAAAAGTTGAGACTAAGATGCAATGAAGGAAATACAGTTAACATTAAAAGTGACTTATTTTTCTTTTAGGCAAGGCATGGTACCAGAATGGAATTACTAAGAGTGTTGCACTGAGATAAACACTGGCTAGGTAAAGGGGAAATGTACAAATGCATATTGATGTGGCAGGAGATAAAGTGACACTTCCACATCATTTTATATTAAGCAAATGAAAAATGTCATTGTATTCTAGAAAATATCCCCAAACAGTAGTGCAAAAATAAAGCAGGTAAGTTAGTATAAAATATCTTATAATTTGATACACATATTTACAAATGCAAATATGGTTTACCATATTTATATTCACATTAAATAATTTAATATCTGTAATTCATTGAAATTCTCAAAGGGCTGTCAAATTAGATCTGCATTTTTCTATTTGTTATAGAGGAATTTTAATCCAGCAACATGGGTACTCTAGCAAAGGATTATATCCAAAGAATTAGGTACATGTAATCTAGCTGAAATTTTGGCACATACACATTTAATTCCTCTGGATGGAAGACAGATTCACCCTTAGCACACACACCTTTAATGCCAAAACACTGTAGGTAAGGTCAGTTTATAGGAGATAGCAGCTATATTCGAAAGTGATATCTAATTGAGGGGCAGACAAAGTGGTGAATTAGAGTAAGATTTGAGAGAACAAGTCAGAGTTAGGAGACACCCAACTCACATCAATGAGAAAATCACAGGAAGAAGAGGCAATTTAAGAGGGTAGCACAGAAAGTGGGAGAGAAAGTTGGAAGTCAGTGCAGTGAGTGCAATGCAGTGGAGTTGAGTTTGTTGTGAATTCATGCAGTTTAGTGCAGATTAATAAAGGCAGTTAAAGCCAGAAGATTAGAACAAACTGCTGAGTTAGTTGGAGGCCAAGTAAAGGAATCCAGTGAGAAGCTGAAAGAAGCCAGATTGAATCAGTCAGCTGGGAGAGGAGTTTGAGCCAGAATGGCTGAATTGAATTAACCAGCCAGAGTCCAGACAGAATTAGAAATGGTGAGCATATTCAGTAGTAAGCCTCCAAGACAATTACATCTGGAGAATAAAAGTAGCAATTACAATTTGTTAAAATTTGAATTACTTTGGAATTACTTAATTCTCAAGGGAATGAAACTTTTAAAAACTTACATGAAAAAAATCCTATTCTTATAGGCAGGATCTTTACGGTATACAATATTAGTGTAAAGCATAATTCTTTTTTATTGACATCAATTATCATTTCACCTGGAGGTAGTGAACTGACAGATCATGAAGGACAACTTCCAACTAACCACTTAACTCTACAACTCTAATCTCTAACTGCATTCTGAATATTTGTTCTTATATCTAAGAGAAGAGTAGTTCTTACTTCTCATGCAGGAAACTTCCTTTGCAATGGCCTGAGACCACTACAGAAAACAATAAGCAATCAAAATGCAGAGTTATGGAGCCTAGTCCCAGTGGATACATCTACTAAACACTCTCATGCCTAAGGATCAGGGACATTGCAGGAGGAAAGGCAGAAAGATATTAAAACCCAGAGGATCAGGAAGATTGCTGTAGATCATGTCTCCTAATAATGCCAGGAATTAGTGAATCAAGTCTCACTAACATGACTGTCCAGACATAAGAAGAACAAGGACAACACTCAATTGTAGACATGCCAAAGTTGATAGATAAAAACACATGAGGCCTAAACCCTACACAGAGAACTACAGGGAACTAAGGAATGCTGAGAACAGGAGAAAATGTCTTTCAGAGACAAGCACAGTTGGTTATCCATCCAACAGATGGTCAGCAATGAAAGCATATATCCGAGTAACATTATAGAAACTGAAGCAATCGTACTTATGAATGTATGTATGAAGCAACAATTGTTCTCTTCATGGGAAACCATAAGTGCCTGCTGTTGCATGCTTTACCACTGATAAAGTTAACCTCATTCATCCAACTGAGGCCCATTTGTAAATTTTCTCTACTTTGCTGTCTTTTTTTTCTTTGTCACACTGTGACTTTCTAAAGAATATATACTGTGTGCAACCTACTTAAAGGCAACATATCTATAACAGGAATTTGCTTGTATATAGATTTGCTTATATTTCTAAATTTTTCCATGTTTTTTTACTTGGTTCTCCCTTCTCCCTTTCTCTCTGTCTCTGTCTGTCTCTCTGCCTGTCTGTCCATCTTTCTCTCTGTCTCTCTGTGTGTATGTATGTGTGCTCTTTTGTGTTTCTACTGTTATGATGCTTATATGTGAATAACTCTGTAGAGTCAGAAGAGAGTGTTGAATCCCTTAGAGTCACAGAGATGGTTGTAAGTTCCTTAATGTAGGTTCTTGGAACCAAACTTGGGTCTTCTCCAAGAGCAGCAAGTACTCTTAATTACACAGCTATCATTCAAGATCTCTGATTCACTTAAACATTTCGTTAGATTACTACAGATGTTGGAGCTTCTTTTAATGCTTTGGGTTCTACTTAATTTCTTTATATTTAATTTGGTGATCAAATTTTTTAGACTTTGACATTGAAAGTTTTCTGTCAGAATCTGTTACATATCTACCTCTGTGAAAATTTTTTTTTTTCTGTTACTTTTTGTAACTACATGCTACCATCTTACCTTTGATGTTATTAAGCACACTATGCTTGTTAAATTAGAAAATGTGTTTTGAGTATTGATTTAAGAGTCTGTGGAACAAGGGAAGCACTCTTCCATTGCTGGTGGAAGTGCAAACTTGTACAAGCATGTTTGAAATCAGTTTGGCACTTTCTCAGAGAATTGAGATTAATTATACCTCAAGACCCAGCTATATCACTCCTGGGCATATACCCAACATTTCTCCACTATACCACAAGGACACTTGCTCAACAATGTTCACAGCAGCTTTATTTGTATTTTGCAATAGCTTTATTGCCAGAAATTGGCAACAACCTAGATGTCCCCCAACTGAAGAATGCAAAAGAAAGTATGGTACATTTTCACAATGAAATACTACTCAGCTGTTAAAAACAATGACATCATGACATTCAGAGGCAAATGGATTAAACTAGAAACTATCTTCCTGAGTGAAGTGATCCAAACCCATAAAGACACCCATGGTATATATTCACTTATAAGTGGATATTAATCATAAAGCACAGAATAACCATGCTACAATCCACAGACCCAAAGAAGCTAAGTAACAAGGAGGGCCCAAGGGAAGATGATTGAATTTTACTCAGAAGGGGAAATAAAATAGACATCAGATGGAAGGATGGAACTGTGTGGGAGAGGGAGTGGGGAAGGGAAAATGTGTTCAGGTGTGTGTGTGGCGGGGAGGATTGGGACCAGCAATGCTTGCGCTGGCATCTCTGGGATGAGCTGGTGTCTGGGATGGGGAAGGCTCCAGGGAGTTTATAGGAGTGACCCGAGCTGAGGCTCCTAGCAGTGGAAGATATCCAGTCTGAAGTGGCCACCTCCTGTAGCCAAGTGGGACTTCCAGTGGAGTGAGGGGGACACCAACTCACCCACAAAACCTTTGACCTGAAATTTGTCCTGCCTATTAGATGTGTGGAGATAAAGATGAAGTAGGGACTGGGGAAATGGCCAACCAATGACTGGCCCAATGTGAGACCCATCCCATGGGGGAGAGCTGATCCCTGACACTATTAATGATACTCTGCTATGCTTGCAGACAGGAGCCTAACATAACTGTCTCCTGAGAGGGTTCACCCAGCAGCTGATGGAAACAGATGCAGAGACTCATAGCCAAACTTTAGGTGGAGCTCAATGAGTCTTGTGGAAGAGCAAGGGGAAAGACTGAGGAAGCCAGAGGGGTCAAGGACACCACAAGAAGAACAAGAGTCAAATAACTTGGGCCCCTAGGGACTAACAGATACTGAATCACTAACCAAAGGGCATGCTTGGGTTGGACATAAGCCCCCTACATATATGTAACATATGTGCAACTTGATCTTCATGTAAGCTCTCTAACTATTGGGATGGGTGGTGTCTCTGACTCTATTGTCTCCTCCCTTTGGATTCTCTTCCCCTACCTGGCCTGCCTTGTCTTGATTCAATGAGAAAGGATGCACTTAGTCCTGCTGCAACTTGATGTGCCAGAGTGTTTGGTACCCATGGAGGTAATGGGTAATGATAATGGGGGAAGGGGTCCGTGATGGTGAGACTGGATGAAGAGGAGGGAGGGGTTTGCGATGGAGCTGTAAAGTGAACAAATGAATACATACACATACATATACACATAAATGTATAAAATGAAAAAAAAAAGAAAAAATTTCTCAAATTCAGAGGAAGTGATGTTGCTTCTTTGACATTCCAAGCTGATATGAAGTGGTGAGAGTTCTGCTGCCTTATGTATTCTAATCAAATGCCATACTTATCTGTATGGCATGTGTCATAATGGATGCTTGGTAAGTACAGATAAGTGATTGGAATACTTCAAGTGTGTTCACTTGACCTCTTGGGAGGAACTCTCCCTGCATGTCTAGAGTCTGCACCAACAAGGCAACCTAGCAAGGGATGCTGACAGGGGAGAGAGGTCTGTCCTGATATGCCAGTGTTCTTACTCACATAGAGTCTTCTCTCACAGCAGACTGGGACTCAATTGTGAAGGAATTAAGAATTTTTAAAAGTGATGCTTTAGTTCATCTTTGAGAACTCTATACAGTGTATTTTGATCCTATTAATTTCCACACCCTTAATCCAGCACTTGGGAAGAAGATGCAGGCAAACTCTGGGAGTTCAAAGTCAGGCTGATCTACACAGTGAGTTCCTGGATAGCCTAGATTACATAAAGAGATACTGTCTCAAAAAACAAAGAGAAATAAAATGTTTTTAGTCATTTTTTAGTGAGAACCCCTCCATTCTCACTTTGACTGGTCTTGGTAAGTTCTGTACTGAGCTTACTCAATTAAATTACAAGTCTTTTCAAGCATGAAGTATTTTAGATAACTTGGTTACAACAGCATTGAGGTCCATTAAGGGAGACCTGTATCCTCCTAATCAAAAGTATTAAATTTACTTTTAGGTGGAGATCTAGCATTCCAGTTGGTATGGTCAGTCACATGGCCAAGAGACCACCACTGGAGAAGGCTGATTCACCTTAAGCTATACTAAAGAGTTGGGAGAAATAGTTATCTCTTTTGTGAAATATTGTATTTTCCTTGCCAGGAAAGCTGTTTCTGGTGTAATGTCCTATGGAGTTGGAGTCATGTGGCCGATACGTTAGGCCTTCCCCCCACCCCTTTTTTAGAACTACTAAAGAACATAACTTTTTCATTTTCTTCTATTTCTTTTTCCTTCTTTTGGATTCTGACAAAGACTGGAATGCCTTCCTGGACACTGCCTGTTCCCATTCTCTTCCTAGAAGTTATGCTCCTGACCCTCCCTGGGGCTGTTTACAAATGGCATCTTTTCCCCTCCTCTTCTCTTCCATCTCCCTCCTCATCCAGGCAGGCACCAAGATTTTCAGCTTGCCAGTCCTGTGGCATACATGTATGTATACAATAAAAATTATTGAAAAAGGAGGCCGTTAATTTGAAATTTTGTATGATGACAATTAATTACAGTAACAAAACATGAAAAAAAATTCTACTCAAAAATTTTATGTCACCCTCTCAAGTGAGTTAATGAAAGTGGAAATAATGACTCATGAAGACGGTTCAAAGGGTTGGGGTTTTAATGGTGATAATTCCGATTTGTTATGTCCTGGGAACTGAATTGAGACAGCAAGGAAATTCCTGAAGTACACTGGTCAGTTTGGAAACCAGGATCCGTAACTGAGAATGAATTCTGAGCATCTGTTAGTTTAGACGATGGTGAAGTGAGTGTGTTTACTCTGCACGAAGTGTACTGACACAGCTCCATGCACATAAATGAAATTTACACAGCATGTTTTAAAACTAGCTACTTTGCTTCTCTAGTCCCAGAAGAAAACAATGTGAAATTGGCATTCTTCACCATGTGCTGCATATACATCACCTCTCGAGGTGCTGAGGTCAGTTCTAAGCCCAGCAAGGAAAATCTCGACCACACACGTTTGGCTCTTTGGCATCATAGCTGAAGTATGGACTGTGCCTGCGGATCCTGTACCAAATGATTTGACACAAGCTGATTGCTTCTATTTAAGGTTAACAAACCAATCTCCAGAAGTAGGACAGAAAAAATACAATTGCTCAAAATCTAGTAAGGGCTTCTCAGAGAGTGAGTATGCAGCTGCAGCAGTCTGTGCCTTTGCATCAACAAAGTGCCCAAAGGGATTCTTCCTCCACCCTTGCCCATCCCCCGCTGTCCTGTTCGACTCCACCTTGGAATGTGAACAAGTTGATTTACGTATTAATGGAAACAACTGACTAGGCCATTAGGCAGGTAAGACTCCAACTTGGGAGACAGATTTTAAAGCCCAGCAAGTGGGAATCCTGAAAAATCTGAAGATAAATAGACTTTGTGTTCATTTTTTCTTTAACCTGGGCTACATTAAGGAGAAATTAATTGATTCCTGACAAGCTTAGTGAATCTCTATTAACTGCATAGTTAGAAGGAAAAAAAATCTGTTGATTTTCAAGACTATTTTCTTTTGAGCCAGTGGGATTGACGAAGTCATGATTAACTTTGAGAGACACCCAGGAGATTCTACATCTGCGTCTCACAAACATCTAGGAGACTATAAACTTCCATGCTCCACACTCCCACTCTTTATTTGCCTGTTGAATTGAGAAGATATTGTTACAGGCAATCCTCTGGGGAAGAAGATGGCTGGGTAACTCTAGTCTGCTTTCTACTAGAAACTTTCTGTGTGGCTGTGACTTCTTAAGTTTTTCACTAGCTCTTTGTTAAGTTTCTTCTGTTTTCACTTTCTCATTTGGAAAATGATGAAGATTAACCCTAAATTCCCTTCAAACTCTTAATTATGTGTTTCTAATGCTAAATTACATGGTGACTTTTGTATCTTAATGACCCAACCAGTAATCACCATCTTGTATCTATCGGCCTAAAATAAAGTCTCATTTCGCTAATGTCAGCCACTTTTACTAAGAGCACACATAGTCCTAAAAATTCTTGTTTATAATGTAGATCATTCTCATAATGGTGACTCTGCAAACAGCTTTAAGTTCATCTTAGAATTTTCTAGAAATATAATTTGCAAGCAAGCCTATGTCCTTCTTCAAGATAGTCCATATTGTATAAAACTGTTTTTTTTTTTTTTTCAGGCTGCACTTTTACTAGAGCATTCATTTACATGTCTTGACTCCATTGTGAGGGAGAATGATTCTTGTAGCCCCTGAATGAACTCACAAACCACAGTATGTTAGACACCACCATCTAGCACAGATAGATAAGTGGTTTATTCCTGGAAACAGAAAGTGAGCTGCCCTATGATTTTACAGGGATTAATTGTAATCAAAGGGTCACATGGGTATATTACAGTTCTGCCAGAGATACCAGGGCCAAGAATTTGCCAGATATACTGTAGAGTGAAAAATTATAAAGACCATTCTATAAAATATATACAGGTAAAAGAAAATCTAATGGGACCCATGAGAAACTAATCAGAAATAGGGCTCTGTAGATTCCTTCTCCCTGACCTGAGTAGCTGAAGCCGCAGCCTACAGTTAATCAGTTAACAAAGAATTCGGAGTTACAGGACAAAGAGCTGCTGAGTCATCTGAGGAATAGGCCGGATACGAGAGACAAACATCCGCCTGCAGGAACTACACCCTCCCCCCCTCCCCCCATGGACCGGTTCAACCTACTGATGTTCAAGAATCGGAAAACAACCAATCATGTGTAACCGCGCGAAAATTCCTTCCTTTCCCTACCCCCTACTATAAAAGGTTCCTTAGCCCACCACGTGGGGTCAAACTGTACTTTTGCACGAGTGTGCAGTTTGAACGCTGGCTGCCAGCTCTCTTCCCTAATAAACCTCTGCTAATTGCATCCAGGTACGGTGTCTTGGAGTTTGTGGGTGTTCGCGACTTCCCGAGACTTGAGTAAGGGTCTCCCGAATTTGGGAGTCATCAATACCAGACCAAGAACATGGTATAACTCCTTCACCTGGATCCTATAAAGTGTTGGACACCATATACTGCATTGGCTGGTCCAAATCTATCACTGGATACCTGGCATGTGTTTGTGTGTGTGTGTGTGTGTGTGTGTGTGTGTGTGTGTGTGTGTGTGTAAGGGGGGGAGAGGGAGGGATGGAGGGAGGGAGAGAGAAAGAGGGGGAGAGGGAGAGGGAGAGGGAGAGAGAGAGAGAGAGAGAGAGAGAGAGACTGATAAGCAGGAGATGCAAACTGTCTACAGAGCATATGTCTACAGAGTCAATTGAACTCACTCTTCAGCTTGTGACAGAGCCACACAACAGCTTGCCTGTCTACCTGTTCACAGATCTGGACTAGGGCCCAAACCTGCTGTTTCTGCTCATTTATTCTCCTTTGGTCTTTTAACTTGGTGTCTTTTAACTTTGCTCTCAAAGCCTGACTCAGGAAGTTACAGCAGCACTGGTCGGATTCACTATATCATCACTACAGACTGTTAGCCAACTTCTCAAACTTTTTCAACATTGATGCAACCTCTTTTATTTGTATTCATTCTATAAATCACATATGTGCATATAGATACACAGATGTATTTACTGTGTGCCATGTGGTGTGAAAGCTAATATTAAATAATTAAGATTGGAATAAAAGATTTACCTTGGGCAGATAACTGTAGTAGGTGGTATTATCTTGCAAATTGTTGCCACTAAAAACATCAGTCTTGTGAATATATTATTATTTAATACATTCTGACCCTGTGGATACAATGTTTCCGGAATAGTGGGCTCACAACAATGACCAAGCGGCATTAATAAGAAAAGAGAACATTATTATTCTTGGTTATAATGTAGCTAGGTGGTTCTCAAAACGGGTACTGGTTCAGCAGCTTTTAGTTCACCAAAGATGTTTTAAGAAATAGAGTTTCTAAGCCAACTCTGACACACTGAATCAGAAATTCTAGAAGTCTGGCCAAGCAGTGGCTATCAGTAAGTTTCCTGATGGTTGTGATGATGCTATCGTTGAATCTCCCTTCATCTACACATTCAATTTTAACCTCTTTGTAGAAAGGACATGTGCCTAAGAGGTGATTCCTATTCCTGAACAGAGATTAACCAACTTTTTCTCCGTGTTAGACTTGTGATCACTGACAATGTTTCTAAGATGAACAACCCCTCAAACCAAAGAATAGGGGAGGATTTGTTTTGGCTCACAGGTTCAAAGGTTTTGGTTTACCACGGAAAGAAGCCTATGATGGAACAAAGTAACTTCCTCAGGGTAACCAGGAAACAGGAGAAAGAAATGTGTGAAAAGTACTATCTAGTTTTCTCTTTTCTCTGTTTATCTTAAGAAGGCCTCATCCTGTGGACAGGGTGATCAGCATTCAGGGCAGATTTTTCCCCCTTAATTAATTCTCTCTTGAGAATGTCCTGAAAATATCCAGAGGTACATATGCTAGCCTCTCTGACATCTTCCTCCAATCTTATCAAGCTAATATTCAAGACTAAAGGTCACATATGATGTATGCCTTTGTGCAAATATTCCTTCTCTAGCTTCCCCTGTTTTTTCTTTTATTTTGAATTTTCTATCTTTTCAGTTTAACTTCTAATAAAATGTAACAATGCCAGAGCATGGGAGGACACCTAGGCCACTTTCTCAGATGAGTTTTTGCTCTTATGTAGTAGGTAGTAGATTCAAGGAAATATGATTTTAAAAGGTCAAATAACCAGTATATGCAGGAACTGTGATTAGAAATTGTCATTGAGATGCACTGATTTTTCACTCAAATGGGCAGCTAACGTGAAGAGACAAAACCATACCAAGCAGTTATTTGCAACTTTCATGCCCATAGCTTAGAAAAAAAATGATGGGTCTAGGTTAGAAAAAATAATATTTTCTAAATCAAAATTAATCAGAGATTTATTTCTACTCAATAGCTATTTGTAAAATAGATGACAAAATTCATAAAGATGATTGATGTTAATATATTCATAAAAATTCAACTCTTTCAGAAGTCATTATATAAATGCATGTGAATTTTCACATCTTTAAGAAAGCAGTTTAAGTTGAAGATCAAAAAATGATTTATAAAAGATAATATTCACATCAACATAAAAAGTAATAAAAAAATAAAACACAAGCAAATTCAATGACATGTTTTAGAAAATGTTCATAAAGACTGAAGATCAGATGCTCGAATATTTTGTAGTATAAGGATTGTCCAGGTGTTCAGCGGGCTCTATAAATTGGCTAAAATTTAGAAGCTATGCTTTGTGCTTCCCATAATTTCAGTTAACTCAGTCATTCTGGATTTCTGACGGGGTTGAAAACTTATAGTCTCATAGCCAATCCTGGCTATTTACTTTGAGAGAAAAGATTTGAGTGGATGGTTTTTAACTGACATTCATTCTAAAGCCAAGAAAAAAAATCCAGGTTCAGAACTAAGTGTTTTAGTTAGGAGAGATGACAGAGGTTCTGGTTATTCAACAAAATGATGGACTGGGTATTAGGACTATCTTGTACCTCACTGGTACAAATTGGTATAATTATGCTCTAATTGTGTTTTGAGAAAAAAGTTTTATTTTAACAGGAAGGGTGATATGTAGGAGGAGCTAAGGTGAGAGAAAGACAAGGAATAAGGAGAGGAGGAGAAGAAGGAGAGGAGAAGCTAAGTGATGAGAGAGAGAAAGAGAGAGGGGAACATGGAGGCAGATGTTCATGTGTCTCCACCAGTCAAAGATAGTTGATATATCTAGGTTGGGTATTGGGTTACACTTCTGACTGAGCATTATCAAACTTGTAAAGTCTTTGACTAACGTTAAAAAAAATTATATAAAGGCAAAAAGGAAAAGGGGGCATGGGATAGGGGTTTTCTAGGGAGGGGAATTGGGGAAAGAGGATGACATCTGAAATATAAATAAAATATCCAATAAAAAAAAAAGAAAAGAAAAAAGAAGAAAATGTTCATAACTAACACGTCTAAAATAAAGAAGTATTAAAAAGAAAATACTCCAGATAAAGTCTCACATCCGACCTTTTCCTTCTGTATTGCTGTTCAAATCAAGCTGCCCTCCACTACTTACATTACTGAATAATTCTTAATCTAATTCTCAAAGTCTTCAAAACTTCAACGGAGAGAGAAAGTAGAACACATCATATACCTAAAGAATTTCCAGAAACCTTTTTTAAAATTATTTTTTATATTTTATGAAATTGCTCTTTTGTCTAGGAATGAAACATACAGTGACCAGAGTTGCTTTGTAATATATTTGTGCAAAGCTTTAAAATGTTAATAATGTTTGCACCTAGTGCACAAGACAGCAACGATATGCTTTAACCCCAAATCTCAGGATTTTCTTGATGGCTTCTCAGTTCTAGAAATGCATCTAATTCATATTAAAGGGAAGCAATGTCTTCAAGGTCACTTTTATACTAAGGACCCTCAAGGTTGAGAGAGACTATGCCAGCTAGATTGACCTATTTCATCAGGAAGAACAGTAGCATGGAAATCTTGGAGTTAAAAGCTAGTAGCTGGACTGAATAAATTAATTTACGTATCGTACAGAAAAGTAACCATATAAGCGTCTTAACAATCTTACACATAATTAATTGTTAGTTGCTAGGGCACATTGTTTACTTGGCATTTGAAAGACTTCCACAAATCCTTACATATTAAGAAGTGTTTTAATGAACAATGGGTGCTGCTTTTCCAACTCAGACTTCATAAGAACTTTTCAAAATGAAGTTGACAGTAGTCAACACACAATAAGTGAGCCCACACTATAAATCCAGCTCATTTGGAAAACCCCTTCTGACTGAGCAAAGACTTAAGAAGAATATTAGTCATTTCCTGAACTTCAGTCAGCACCATTACATCCATTATTTTCCAGAATCTGTTCTGTTTTCTATACAAACACCTTTCTAGCAACCTAGCACCTGGAATTTAGTCTCTTCCCATTCTCACATCCTACCTAGACTTTGCAGCAATTGTCTGGTTTTCCAGCCTTGTCAGGGAAGCACTTACCATCTGGCGAAGATAGGCATTGGAATTGAGATTAAAGTCAACCACTCTATTCAGTTGAACAGCATGAGATTAGGTTTTGTCTTGTCCTCAGCTACTCTGTATTGTGCGGAATTGGTGAGTTTTCCTACTGTGCTGTGCCCCAGACTCTGTTTTACATGCATCATTTGTCTTTAGCTTGAGGACAGAAAATTGTAGAGCTCTTGGTAGACAAGTAAATCGTACCATTTCCCTAGCATTGCCCGTGTGACACAGGCTCATGAGTGACTTATAGAAAATATGCCTCTACACAGTGAGTAGGGTGAAGTATGACAGTAGGGGCATATAGGTATATCAAATGGAAACTAAGCAAGGAACTCACCGAGCACATCAGAGCAAGGAAAGGATATAAGTTCTTCACCTGGATTTTGTAAGATGATGAGCATTTAACACTATAATGACAACTTACCCACACCAAAATATCATTAAAGACATATGCTTTCAAGAAATAACAAACACAAAACTCTGGAACTTCAGCTTAGCTTTGACCCAGCCTACTCAATTACTTTTGCCCAGTCTTTCTGCTTCCTTGCCTTAACAGGACTCCATTGTTTCCTGCTCTAATGTCTTTAGAGACGACTATATCATTGCACCCAAACCTGATTCTTCATGTGGTCTGATTTCAACAATTACTTTCAGTTTCTATGTTCATCATATTAATACCGACACAAGAAATTTCCTCCCAGTGAGAAAACTATGCCTTCATCAGTTAGTTATTTTTTTTCCACGAACAGCATGTACACACACTTAGGCATTCTATTGTCTTATTTATTTATTTATTTATTTATTTACTTATTTATTTTTACCAGAGTACAATGATGCTTACTTTGATATGTTTAAGGTATACTTCCATCCTTCTTGGACTCATTTCCACTAATAGTGAAAACAGATAGAACAGATAATCAAGAGTAACTAACAAAATGGTTTTACTTCCATATCCATCTCTAAGTTAGAAGCAACCTACAGCATCCGTTAAAGAAACACATCTCATAAAAAGCAGTTGGGCTTATAGCTCTTGGCCAAATCCCATGTAAATCAATGTCAAAATACTCATAAAGAACCTCTGTGCATTTGAAGCAAAGTGCCATTCTTTAGATTGGGGTCAACTTAAATGTATCTATTTAAATCATTTTATACTGAAAGGAAGAAAAATCGCCTTTTCTAATTCATTAGGGAGAATCCTGTGCTTTGTTTCTTAGGTTGCAGGGTCAGCATCTTATTTGTTCCCTGGGGCATCTCTGGCTCTCAGACTTGCTTCTTTCTACCCTGATGAACTAAGTCCCACTGGGGTCAGAAACCACTGGTCCTTGAAGTTTTGCCTCCCTCATTTGGAGTCACAAAGTGAGTCAGACGTATTGGTCTGCTGAAGTTAGTATAAGATGCCTTTGAGCACAACCCATTCAACTATAGGAAATTTTGAGAGCTAGGAAACAATAGAGCCATTTAAAAAAATCATTTCAATTAAATTAAATAATGATCCAAATGGCATTAAAAACAAAACAGAATATAGACAAGCTCAGGGTTTCTGCACATAAAATTGCACTTGACTATCATTTACACCCAAAGATATGTATGTCTTGTGTGGAAGAAATATTCATAAAGATGTGTGACTACAGTAATGCATTAACAGCTTTCAGTCATTTGCAGTTAGAGTATTTATACCACAGATGCTGGAAAGCACCATTAAAAAGGATGAGAGGATGTCTTCTGGAAAGCAAGGTCTCCAGGCAACCTCTGGCTTCTAAGGCATCTAAAGAAATGTCCACCTACCAAAAGATTTTGCATCGAAGCACAAAATAAAACACTCCATGGTAACAGACATTTAGGTTTCAAATGTGTGTTTATGTGTGTCTGCTTAAAATTGAGATAAAATTAACACTAGAATAAAAAGAAAGGTATAAATACCACCAAGACTGATAGATGTTAAGCTGAAGAGCCACAAGGGAAGTGAAAGAAAATAGGTTAGGTTGATTACATGTAGCTGAAATACTAAAGATATGAATTCTTCTCCTGCACTTTAAATTATGTAAGACCCATTGGTCATCAGACAAAGATAAGTTCCATAGTTAGAAATGATGGAAAGCTGGGTTAGTGGTGTCTCATGCCTTTAGTATGCCTTTAATTTCAGTACTCAGAAGGCAGAGGCAGGAAAATCTTTGAGTTCAAAGCCAGAATGGTCTACAGAATGAGTGCCAGGACAGGCCAAGCAAGGAGGCCAGGACTACAGAGAAAACCCCATCTTAAAAAAAATGCAATGGAATACTAATAAACAAACAAGCATTCATTGAACTAAGTCTATAAGATTTATTTTCCTAGTTATTAAAATTATGTTTATCAAATTTTTAGGTATTTTAAATACTTCTAGGCATATTAAGTAAGAGAGTCAGCAGGAAACTTTGAAAAAACATAAGGGATCAAAATCATAGGTCCTAATGTAATTGATCTGGAGAAACACTAGTTATCAACTTTGCAATCATATCTCTCTCTCTCTCTCTCTCTCTCTGTCTCTCTCTCTCTGAGCTGGTAGCTGGCTTTCTCTGTGATATAACTGTATATATTACATCTCACCCCTCGCTTCACCATCTCTCCCATCCTTTCAATACTTTTTCAAGCGCCATCTCTCAGCAGCACCATAACCCATACTGCTTATCTAAGATTTCACCCACACTGTCACCTGACACTCTTCATCCACTTGTTCAAGTTTTATTTGTCCATTTATTCTACACCAAAGTTACAAGATAGAAAGAACTTTGGGGATCCCCCCTTACCCACATTTTAAACTTATCATCAAGAGGAACATACAGAATAGAAACTCCAAACTGGCTGAGTGTACCAGAACACAGCCCACAGATACCAACTAGACTGGGATTGTTGGGGCTAGAGGAGATTGAAATGGCAATCAGGGGCCTGCACAGGTCTGCACTAGGTCCTCTGCATATATGTTATGGTTGTTAGCTTGGTGTTCTTGTGGGATCTGAACAGTAGGAGTTGGAGTTTCTCTGATTCTTCCTCCCACTCTTGGGGCCCTTTTCCTCTTACTGGGATGACTTGCCCAGTCTTGATATAAATGTTTGTAGCTAGACTTATTGCATATTGTTATGTTGTGTTCAGTTGATATCCCTGAGAGTCCTGCTCTTTTCTGAAGGGAAATAGAGGAGGAGTGAATCTGAAGAAGAGGAGAGATGAGGGGAGGAACTCGGAAGAGTAGAGGGCAAAAAACTGTAGTCAGGGTGTATTGAGAAAGAAAAGAATACTTCACAGAAATATGATCATTTCCCAAATTAAATTTTCATTACAGGGCTGTAGAAATGGCTCAGTGGTTAAGAACACTGATTGCTCTTCCAGAAGTCTTGAGTTTGATTCCCAGCAACCACATGGCAGCTCACAACCACTTGTAATGGGATCCGATGCACTCTTCTGGTGTGTGTCTGAAGACAGCTACAGTGTACTCATATCAATAAAAGAAATAAATATTAAAGATTTTTCATTATATTTAAAATATTTTAAATTAACACTTTATTATTGCAGCATTTTATATTTACATAAATCAGAGCAACTAATTATTCTTTGTAAAAATTTTTTTCTTGTTTGTTAAAATAAATATGAAGTCTGGATGAGTAGAGTCCAAATCCCCTGAGACCCAGAAAATTCTAGAATCTTTTTGGTTCATTGATTAAAACAGCAAGACCAATTAGTTTCACAACAGATGGCAAAACTAAAGCCAAGCAGCTATCTTGCTACTTCTGGCATCTGTCACAAGATGAATTAGGCAGGAATATGCACAGATCAGCTACGATTCAGCAGCTAGCCAAGAAGCACACCTTAAACTCTGGTTCTTCCAGCATCCCCAGTTTCATGAGCTCTGAATGAGAACATCTGCAAGTATCCATAGGAACAAAGGGCAGAGTTGAACCCATTTCAACTCTAATATGTTAGTCATCTGAAATGCAATGGCATTCTCTAGCTTCTATGTGATTTACAAAATCAAATCAGAGTAACACCTTCATTTGCCTGTTGTCTTTGAATAGCTTACCACTACTAAATCAAATGATATTACAGCATTCTAATTATAATCAATATCATGGATACATGTGTCTGATACAGTGCTTTCAAAAGAAAATGAAATTTACATCGTTTCCTCTACAGTACTGATTATATCTGATGAATTTAAGAATAGATCCGTGTCTATATTTTTACTATACCATCATTATTAAAAATTAGTAATAATAATAATGATAATGATGATAATAATAATAATAATAATAATAATAATAATAATAATAATATTTTTCCATGGAAGTGTGAACACTGAATCACCAGTGAGAGATAACCTAACCACAGGAACACGTTTGTGTTTGTGTCCGGTGACAGCAGAAATGGTTTCCATCTTTGAGATATCTCATTTGTCTTTGTGTCATGTAGACATAGCCAGACTCAAATGAAATATGAATTCATTGAGGTAAGAGGATTCACATTCACTATACAGGAAATTAAACGATCATTTCTTGTCAAACAAAAAGTAAGTTGTTTTAGGGAAAAGGGCTTCTTTTGACATTTAGTCAAATTTTATTCTTTCAGGAAACAGGCCATTCTTTGACAGAAAAATATGTTACTGCCAGAGGATATGGATTTCTCTGCTATATTTTGCTACTTTTCTATTTTCTCAGCACAGAAGGAACAGATGGAAATAAAGCTGAGCCAATGAAATAGTTTCTTTTACATTCCAGCAATAAGGAAAACTAAAATTCAATGAAATTGTCTACCCAACTTATCACATATACAGGTAGGCATTTGGAAATCTTTATAGGAAGTGTAAAACCAAGAAAAATCATATGAATTATTAAAATAATATTTACCTTTTCATTTCCTTTTAGACAACTTTATAGTTGTTATTTGTACTGTTCTCTAAATACACATAGTCTCTGAATATGAATGCAAAAGAAGCTATACTATTTGTTTAAAAATGATGTTTAGGTTTCTTAGAGTTTCACAGTCAGTATAAATAATAGCAAAGTGAGTCCTAACCACACCATTTGTAAAAAGAGAATATGAGTTCTCTGAGATTTCTGGATGGTAAAATAGTCATTTAGTGAGCATTTCATTTTTCTGTTCAATCCACATCATTACTATAAAATTATATTATTTTATAATATATTTTAAAACATATTATAAAATAAATTATTTCATAGCAAAATTATTATCTTTTAGGGCAAACAAATTTAATTGTCACTAGTTAATATTTACTAGCTTAAATAAGCTGATAGAAATGCACCTGTTTCTAGTTATCTATTTAGACCATCTTTGATCACACTCAAAGATTCAAGTGCATGGCAGTTAAAAATGGCAGCCATTCAGATGAACAGAGCGTACTTCACCTTCCAGCATCATTCAGCTCATGATGCCAATGATGAAATGAGAAAGCTAGAGCCAATCTTACATATAGAAATGAATACAACCAATTAGTGGATTGTGTGTGTGAAGTGGGCCAGCTTTCTTTTTGTTTAAGAAGTATATGTCCTATGACTAGAAAATATATTAAATAAATATATCAATGGTACAATCTATCAACTGGCTTCTTAATGGCAATTTTTCCAGGTAACCAACAAAACAAACAATGAGATTTAAGAAAAGCTAAATATTCAAGAAAGAATAGAGGAGCAATTGAGATAGTATGTGACACATTGACACAGTTTAGAGACAGGATCCAGGGAACGTCTGTCTCTAACACACAGTGTTCAAGGTTAACTCCTCCTTGACTGAAGTGTTCACATTCCTGTGGCTACTCCATTTGAAGAGAAAGGAAGTGAGAGGAAAAGCATACAGCAGTCTTTTCAGGTTTCTGTTAGTGTATCTTTTCCAATTTTTATGAAAACCTACACATAGGTGAACATGTTTCTAGGACTTCTTTCTCAGGGTCCCTGAAAATGTGGGTCCATGAATCCTAAGGTCCATCACTGTCTTGGAGTAAGCACCACAATTTGTAGAATACCGTACAAGTATCCATATTAACAATCCAAAACCAGAGAGAAGGAACAAATAAGATGTTATCATGAATTCTTTCTTGTAGGTTCAGAAATTTAATGCCACATTTTTAAACATGTCCTTCAACAGAAATTTCAACAAAAATTGTTATTGTCACCCATCTGTGTATTAACATATTAACAATAAAATACCCTCTGTATAGGGGTGTGTTTGTGTGTGTGTGTGTGTGTGTGTGTGTGTGTGTGTTTGTGTGTGTGTGTGTGTGTGTGTGTGTGTGAGAGAGAGAGAGAGAGAGAGAGAGAGAGAGGAGAGAGAGAAAGAGAGAGAGAAGTAGCAAGACAGAAAGAGATAGAGGCACAGAGTCAGAAGCATATATACAGAGAAAAAACTGAGACAGTCACAGAAAGAGACACACGCAGACAGAGAGACACAGAGAAAAACAGATTGACAGACAATGGACAGAGATTCTCACAAGATGTCACAGTTATTGAGACTGGATAAGCAGTGAAACTAACTAGTCACTTTTAAAAATAAATGATAAATTATTAGACATTTGAAGATCTCTATGTATCTGTTATTCTATTCAGTGTCACACAGTGCAGTCTCTACATTCATCTCTCACAGTCCATGAGCCGCAAGGCACTTGATACAGGAGCAGGCTGTGGGCATGCAAGAAGCTGGTAAGAGAAAATGATGACTGAATTAAATGGATTAAATTACCAAATTTCAAATACATCAAACTATAACAAATCTCTGAAAAGGTTGAAAAATTTGAAATCCTGAGAACTGGTGATAAATTCCATATCCCTTGTGAATACCATTCTTTGTTTCATTTGAATAACATCTCTTGAACTTCATCTAGGGTATATAATAGGCAGAACAGTGGATTGTAAAAAGTAGCAAATGATTTATGTGGTGACCAGATGTGTTCTATGCCTGGTAACTCCTTGGCCCATGACATAAACATTAGACGTGACTCTAAACACAGAAGGGTACATTTTACACCTAAGAAAAGTACTTTTTTAGAGGTCCAAAATATTAGGAGCTGTAATGAAGGAAGAGGTTTTGAGATTTAAAAAGGTGACAGAAGTAAATTATAGATATTGCTCAACTCAAAGTTAGCAGAACAGATTTTAAAAATCTATAAAAAAAAATCAATAATACCAGGGGATATGAAGCACGCGAGAAAAAACATTTGCTTTTCACTCAGTGGAAGATACAGTCAAGTATAAAGCCCTGAATAAAATTATATTTAAAAGTTGACATGTTCCTCTGTGACTTGCAATTAACACTACATGCATATTCTACTGAGTGATAATATAGTTGTAAAATGTTCATTGCTTATAAACATGCAAAGGGAAAGACTAGTCCATAAGATAGACAGAAAGCATTAAATTCTACAGCACAGAATATTGTTTTCCTCTTATGTTGGAGCTGCTTCTGGTTTTCCCGGACTCCCTTCCCCCATCTACCTACTATGTGCTGTTTCTCGTCCGGGTTCTCTACCCATGAGTAGGCATTATTTTCTGCCTCTACAGACACTTTTAACCCATTTTCTTCTCCTCATCATCAATTTCTATATGCTACATCTGACTCCCACTATATTATTTCATGCTATAGTCCTTGGATTTAATACCTTTATTTTTCATTGTTTATTGGCTTTTCCCCATTTAATATACTCTAAACCCCCATAGTTAGCATTTCTAAAATCATTTTTATTCTCCTCCAGAGTCCATTTTTTGCTGTGTCCATTAAGGATGACACTGTGTCATCCAAGCCAACCACCCTCAATTGTAGAATCTGGTTTTAATCATCTCTCAATCAGTCTTGTCACTGTGTATCTAAGGTTCAGCATGACCTGAGTGCTGTTGAGAATCTGGCTCAAACCTGACCACACTACCTGCAGTCACCTGGGCTCTTTGTGCCTGTGCTCTGTAAGGTTAGGATGATTAACTTGATAATTTATGTCCCTCACTGAGACCATTGCCTGACAATTAGTAAGCACTGCATAATTGATTATTGCTCACCTTCATGCCTGTATCCATGCTGTTTTCTCTACTTAGAATGCCCTTCCAGAATTTTTTTTCATAATTTAGATGCCAGGTTGATCCTACAGAGCACAAGCATCTGGGATGCTGTCACTGCTGACAGATGCGCTTCAGGCTGTAACAAGTGCCCCATGAATTATAAATAATAAATCTTCTCTAATTTAAGGGACATGTGGTTTGGTCTGCTGATTTCCTTATGTCATGTCACCGAAGAGTAAAGCCCATAACATTTATGGAGGCAACAGCGATGGGCTGCACCCCGGACAGTGGCCAACCCCTCAGAAGAGATTCTCTTAGCTTGTCTGTAACTGTGGGGTTTTCACTGTAAATGAAAACATGGCAATGGTCAGAACAGTGTGCCTTGCCAAATGCACACCTTCCATACTTAGAAGAGTACCTGACTCATAGAAGAAGAGTCATTTGTAGTTGAAAAGAACAAAAGAAAGAGAGGGAAGAAGATTGGAAGGAAAATCAGAAAAAAACATGAATAATAACATATACAGATAGGAAAAGGTATTTCTTTTTAAAAAGTCTCTTAGATTTATTCATTTTCCATTTTTAAATGTGTTTTACCTACATGCATGTATATGCATCATGTGCATATTTGTTGACTCTAGAAGACAAAAGAAGCTATCTGACCCCCTGAAACTTCAGTTATAAATGGCAGACTGCAATTATGTTGGTGATGAGAACCAAACATGAGGACTCTACAAGTGCGCCTAACCTGTGAGTTGTGTCTCCAGCACCCCAAAAATGCTTCTCTATATGAGACTAGAATCAGAATAAAGTCACATGATTAAAATGTGGAAATGTGAGTGTTCTTGGAAAATAGAGAATTCAAAAGATGTGTTTCTTCTCAATTTTAAAGACACAGGCTATGAAGAGATAAATGCAAGGATAATTGTTTGAATTTAGGAATGTGAAAAGGAGATTTTAAATACATAAGCCATTTTCTTAAACAACAGAAGAGATTTACATCACTAAACTTAAACTTAAAAGTAATAGAAAAGCGACAATTTAATATTACTCATTTCTTTCTAAGCTACTCTTAACTTCCCTATTAAGCCCATAGTACATATTAAAATATTAGAAAAATTAGATACTGTGCTGGCTAGTCTTATATCATCTTGACACACAAAGTAGAATATCTGAAAGGAGGAAGCTTCAGTGAGAAAATGCCTCCATAAGATCCAGAGGTAAGGCATTGTATTAGTGAGTGATGAGGGTGGTGCCATCCTGGCTGGTGGTCCTGGATTCTATGAGAAAGTAGGGTGATCAAGCCATGAGGAATAAGCAAGCCAGTAAGAGGTACCCATCCAAGGCTGCTGCATCAGGATCATGCCCTGTTTGAATTCAAATTTTGACTTCCTTTACTGAACAGTGATGTGGAAGTGTAAGCCAAATGAACCCTTTCTCAATTTGCTTTTGGGTCATGGTGTTTCACTGCAGCAATAGAAACCCTAACTAAGACATATATCTTGAAGAAAATAAGTACCACTTATTCTTGTTTTGGTATGGAATATAATTCAAATACTGACTAATTTTAACAAATAAAATGGAAATTGTAGATTCAGGGGGCCAGGAGTAAATCAGCATTCTTTTTGAAACCCAGCTCTTTCTAATTCTATCTAGGGTGTAAAGAAGGGTCATCAGAACACATGCTGTTGGTTGAGAAAGGTTGCTGTGGTAACTGCACATTCCATGTCCCCTTGTTATGGTTCTTAGAGTGAGTCTTAGAGTTTCTGTTGTAAGCAGAATGGTTCAGTTTGGGAAGATGAAATGGTTTATATTTCTCTTCATTTTCTCATACTTAACTGCTTGGCCTATTTATATTATAAGGGCAATCTTCATTTGTAATAAACATTTAGTATCAATTTGTGGGGCTGTGATAAATTTTGGTATTATTTTTCTTTTCTCCTTGTCATCCTCCTTGCCCTTCTCATCCTCCTGCTGCTTCTCCTTCTTCACTGTGGTCATTCTTAATGACCTGGATAACTGATCGCAACCTAGGGTAATTTTACCCACATCTGTGCTTTAGTGTTTACCATCCCTGAAGGAATTGAGGTTTTCCTTTCCTTTCCTTTCCCCTCCTTTCATCCCATTCTCCCTCCATTTCTCTGTCCCTTTCTCCCTTTCTTCGTTCTCCCTTTCTCTGAGGAACATAAAGAGACTATCAGAGAAGAGAGTTTTAACCTATACATAGTAGGACAAACAAAACATTCTAAGCAAAGAGGAAAGAGAAAGGTGCTTTAGGTGAATGTAATATTAGTTCTAAACAAGAAATTTAGGGGAGAGAAACTCAGGACTCAGAGGGAGGGACCTTAGATGAAATGCCCAACAATGGGGG
>JANHMN010000016.1:1386058-1482990 GCA_030674055.1 Rhabdomys pumilio
ACGGTCCCTTAACCATCCCTGTCTCCAGGTCACGTTGAGTTGGAACACTGCTCGCTGCATGCTTCATGCCGTGACTTTCAACCTTCTTTTGGGCTCACAATCAATGACCAAATAAACATGAACTACAGCTCCTAAAACTGTGATCCCAAACAACTATCTATATCTTCAAATAGTTTAGCTGAGACAGACTACCATAGAGACTAAAAACTGGCAAGTGTAAATAAGTGAGCAACTCTGCCGTACTATAACAAATACTTGATATAATCAACTCAGAAAGAATAAAGGTTTATTTTGGTTATAAGTCTGGAGGTTTTAGTACATGATCAGAAGATGCTGTTACATGTGGCCCAGGTTAATGTCGTGACAAGTAAGAAAGTGGTAGGCGCACATCCTTACTTCATAGGCAGGGTGAGAAAGAGGCTAGAATGGGCTTCTCTTAATTTCTTTAAAAACTTGACTTCGACAACCAGCATTCTCCTACTGGTCCCATTTCTTAGTGATACCACCTCCTTTTAATTGCATAACTCTTGTAAACCAGGCTTTAGCACACAGGTCTTTAGGGAAATTTTAAGTGACCAAGTTTAGAAGATGCCATTGTAATCCACTATGTGATTTACAAGTGGCTCTTTCTGTGTGCGCTGCTCCATGTCCACTATAAATCACAAAGGTAATCCAATGACTGAAGGCTGAGGTATACAATGAACTAGACTTTTCCACAGTGTGAACTTTCAAATTACTGACAAAGTAAAACAAATATGTTTTACACCACTTATGTATTTCCCCCAATCCATAAAATATAATTTTGTGAAAAATTTTGAAAAATTTCCGTCTTTCATGGCCTGAGGTCTTGAAAATTCTTTTTGTATTTTCCTTAAGAAATATAAGGTCAATCAAACTGACTTTTGATTTTAAGGGGGTTATATATGGATTCCCTTAATCAATATTATTCTTCATTGGGGAAAAGTTACTATTTCATGGATTTTTTCCATACGCACAGAAATACACTGTCAAACTGGTAGACAGAGGAAAAACACTGGGTATATTCTGACATGTCATGTATGGCAAAAAATTATCTTTCAACAATTATATTTAATGGACAAATGGCATCCTGGGTCATATTTTCTATCAACTTTACAATGACAAAAAGACAAAACAGTTTACTACAAACTATCAAACATCATTTTTATGTGACAATTGTATTCTTGAATACTCTGAGAATAACATAAAACAGACAACATTTATAAAATATTACTTAATAAAATACTATTGTTTGCAAACGTAGATTCTCTTTCATTTTTTTTTGCTTGTTTGTTTTGAGACAAGTTTCACTCTGTAGCTCAGGCTGTCCTTGAACCCATGGTGATTTTTCTACTTTTATTTTCCAGGTACTAAGACTGTAGAAGTGAGTCAGTATAACAAGCTCCATATTTTTGCTTATGAATCACTTTATTTATCATTTAACTAAGAACGGACAAAATGCCCTGGAGAAATCTTTTCATGTTAACTCCAGCTCTGTGACTCTTCAGAGCTAGATGTCACTCTCTGCTTCAACTACAGTAATGTGAGAAGACATAGTTCATATTGGAGAGGCAGAAAAGGGTCTGGAGTGTGACTCTCCAGTAGTGATTTAATCATAGTTGTTAAAGAAACCAGGATCATGAATGCTGCCATCTACCAGCTGCAAATAAAGTAACTGAAATTTATTTTTGCAAACATTCTGGCAATTTTACAGCAGCTAAAATGAATGCTAAGGAGAGTCTATTCACATGGTACATTTACTGAATTAGGTATTGCATTCCATACAGTGTAACTGCTGTTAGAGTTCTATTTTTACATTTCCTTGAAAGGATGAATATAAATAAAATTATCTTTTAAGTGCCCAAGGGAATCTTCATACACAGGGTAGGCAAGTCACTTTACAAAATAAAACTTACTCTATTGGAGAATGACCAAGATAATATATATATGTATATGTATATATATATATATATATATATATGCATGTATAATATATATCTATATATAATTTTTTAAAATCTGTAATTATTTTTTGTTTTTTATTTTTATTGGATATTATATTTACATTTCAGATTTTATCCCCTTACCCCATTTTCCCCCACCAACCAGGAACCCCCTATCCCATCCCTCCTTCTCCTGTTTCTATGAGGATGTGCCCCCACCTACCTCCCACTCCCACCTCCCCACCCTCAAATTCCACCCCCCCAACCGGGTTTCAGCCTTCATGACACCAAGGATCTCCTCTCTTACCTATGTCCGACAAGACCATCCTCCCCTACATATACAGATAAAGTCATGGGTCCCTCCTTATGTGCTCACAGGCTGGTGGTTGAGACCCTGGGAGCTCTGGTTGGTTGGTATTGTTGCTCTTCTTATGGGGCTATAAACACTTTTAGCTCCTTCAGTCTTCTCTCTAACTCCTCCATTGGGAACCCCTTGATCAGATCAATGGTTAGCTGTGAGCATCTGCATCTGAATATGTCAGAATCTGGTAGACCTCTAAGGAGACAGCCATATCAGTCTCCTATCTGCGTTCTCCTCCTGACATCCACATCAGCATCAGCATCTACCTTTGGTGACTGCATATGGGGATGGATACCCAGGTGGAATGGTCTCCAGACAGCCCCTCCTTCAGTTTCTGTCCCACAATTTTCTTAGTTATTTTTCATAATTATGAATGTGTTTCCTTATTTAATCATAGACATGCTGACATAGTATAATGGACACTTTCTTAGTGATGTAAAAGATGGTTATTGCATGTGTGTGCTTAGAGAGTGACTTGATAAGGGATGTGAGATGTGTTGTTTTATATACCATCTTCAAAAGTGTTGTGAGAAGGTGACTTTTATGAAGAGATATGAACTTTTGGAAGAAGACACCTGCTGCCGATCTAACTGCACCAGTAGTTTTGAGTCAGCCATTGCTACTGTGGTGAGTGTTTTTTTTTTTTTTTTTAACAATACAGAGAAGATATGCATTAACCCTTAATATGCAGTTCACGTGTGGGAATGCGGTATAGAACTCTGAGTATGGCAGACAGAGGAATTTAAATTCCTCTAACTTATGATCTATGAAACACAAGGGTATTCTTTAATTCTTTTTAGTCTCATTTCTTCATTTGTAAAATCAAGACACCAACATCAAGAAAAAAACCAAACTAATATAATAATAATGTGCACATATAAGTGTGTAATGTGGTACCAATCATTATTTAGCTTTAACAAACACATATTAACTGAAACTACTCCCATTGCCTGAAATAGAATTCATTTATCCCTTCACAACATTATCTAAGTCCTGAATCAGTAGTAATTATTATGAAAAGTGATATAACCATCAACATTTAAGAAAAATTTGTGTATTTATCTGTGTGTGTACATTTGTAACTATGCATATGTGGGTGTGTGTTACTATATTTGTGTGCATGTAGCAGGCAGAGGTCAATGCCTCACAGGAGTCAGCCATCTTGTTTTATGAAACAGGGTCTCTCTTTTGCTTGAAGTGAGTAGGCGAGAATGGATGCCCAGTGAGCCGCAGGGAAATGCCTGCTGTATTCTCCCTGGCATCTTTCAGTTCTTGGATGGTAAGTACATCTATACCACCATATTGACTTTCTCAGATGGATTCTAGGAATTGAAGTCAGGTCCTCATGTTTGCACGGGAACAATTTACCGACTGATCTTTATCTAGGCCCAAGAATTTCTTATTAGAACAGCAGATAAATCTAACGCATCATTTATAGTATAAGTAGATGTTTGTCATAATAAAAGAGACAAAGTAAGTTCATTCTGTGAGAAATTCAGGAAGGGTTCACATAGGAAAAGATGCTTAAAATTAAGTTTGTAAGAAGAACTATGAGAGCGAAAGGTGATTGAGTCAAAAGAATGGAATAAAACCACATGAAATTGAGCAATTTAAAAAAGGAAAAAAAAGAATGAAGGGAAAAGAAGTGGACTGTAAAAACACCTTTAGAAATCTCTGTGTCATTTTGATGACATCATAAGACAGCTCAAAAAGAGAGTGATGAGGTTTGAAGTACAAATATTGGAAGCAAATATTGCAGGCTTCTTTTCTTCTTTTATACATTTGTAACCTTACATGCCACATCAAAGAATATGGGCTCTGTTCTCTGACGTTCAGAAAGGGCAGTCTTGTCTTGTTTCCATTTCAAAACCAGTAGCATCCCTGAGGATGGTGTGCAGAGTTGATGATAGTTGTTAAAGAAGACTTAAATTGCACAGTTTCTGAATATCTCAGCTCAATACCCAGTGAGAAAGGTAAAGAGAGAAGCCTAGAAATGCAAAAGAAGTGAAATAAACTTACAGACACTAGAGATCACTTACAAACCATGTCTAATGTCAGATTCCAATCCATCAGCGAGTGGCTGATGATTTAAGAACTGTGCCAAGGGAAGAGAACTGTTTGACGCCTGTCCTATGAAGATGACTTAAACTGAAATAGGCAGAGAAGAAGGACAGAAAACAAGTGGGGTTAGATTGGTAAATAAATCAATCAGAAGATCTGTTTGGCAGGAGACACGTCTAGAGAAAGAGATTTTAACTACTGTTACTTTAGAAAAATGGCAGGCCTAAGAATTGAGTGTGAGTTCCCCAGGAGAACCTTCAGAGTGGGAGCCAAGAAACTGTATTAGACTATGATGAGGAAAAAAAATGCCACAGAATTGAAATAGCTGATGAGAATGATCTTTGTGATCTCTGCAGTGGAGCATATAAAATAAATGTATTTTCAGGCTGTTACCATTGCTTTTGGTTGCTCACATTTAAGTAGGTAGTAAGGCTCTATTGGTGAAGACATCACATACTTTGTTTTCAGGAATAAAAGAATTGAGCTGGAACTATTCTGGAAACTTCTGCCCTGTTAAGGAGCTTCCATACTTCATGAGCTGCATGTGGAATGCTAGGGGGAAAGTTATTAGTGAACTTAGGAAGTAGTGGATTTTGTATATGGACCAGGCCAGATGTTGCCAGTGGTGTAACATTGGCATAGCCATGGTGAGAATTTACCAACTACTTTCTGAGTGGCTATGTGGTCTGCTTTATAGAAGGAAATCCATGCTTGATACTGTAATCATGATCAAATGCCTATAACTAGGGAGGTCTTAGGCCATAGGGGGCCACTATGCTTGTTTTGCTAAGGAACAGTTTGAACTGGTTTCTAAACCTCTACACTTACATCCACAAATTAATGAATGCTGCTCTTAACCTTGGTAAGAAAAGCTTCTTTTTTCACTAGGCAGCAGTCATGCAGAGACCAAAGAGCTAAGAATACAGGACTGCTGAGTGTTCAACTCTTCATTGGAAAGTTATATCAATTTCTAAAATGTTTATTAAAGAAAACATTAAAGGAAAAACATAAGAGGTGGAAGATGAGCAGTGCTCTGATATGCTCTTTTGGGCACATGACATGACAATTGCACTTGTGAATTCACAACAGTTCTATTTACCTGCACAAAGCCTACATAAGACTAAGTCAATCATCGTTACAATATGGCTGGGGCAGGACCTCTGAGGTGTTATCATAGCTGAGGGGGACAGGGAAGTCATTTTCCTTTTGGTATAGGCAGCTGATAGGCTGCCTGTGTCCTGGTAGATAATCTTATATGCTTATATGCTCTCTTCCTTCCTCCCTTCCTCCTTCCCTCCCTTCCTCCCTCCCTCCCTCTTTCCCTCCCTCTGTGTCTCTCTCTCTGTCTCTCTCTGTCTCTGTCTCTGTCTCTCTCTCTCTCTCTCTCATGCACTCACATGTGCGTGCGTGCACAGTCGCACACTCACACACACACACATGCATCCCCCCCCACACACATATTTAGACTTGGTGAATTACTTAATAAATAAAAAGATAGGAATGTAGGAATGAATCTGGAGAAGTAGTAGCAGGAGTTGTGATGGATATTGTTAAGATACATTATATTCATACTGATATATAAAAATCTCAAAGGATAAAGAAAAATAATCCTTAAAGTGTGCTCTCTCAGCATAGTTTTGTCGGAGACCATTTTAATGTAACTGGCACCAATGGTCCTCTAATTCAAGGCCACTATGATACTCTCTACCTGGAGTTATTATTAGTTCCCACAACTGGAAAGGTTCAGTCCCATAACTATCTTCAATTTTGATACTACAGGCGAGCTCTTGGCTACTCAAGTCTGACACAGTGCTTATAGACTAATGTTTTCTCATGATAACTTCCTCCGGCTTAATCACGTTCTAGAGTGTTTCTTAAGCCCTCAGGGCAATAATTGACTTCAAGTTTGTCATCTTATTTTCTGTACACACACATATACATACATGATACAATTCAGAAACTGCCAAATGAAGAATGTTCAAAGGGAAGATATGATGCACAGATCTTTCCTTTCAAACAGTTTCTGGACACATCATTTTCCAACACTTCTGTGTATTCATCAACCTAGGAGATTGCTCTGAAGTTTTCAGTTTATTTTAGTCAATTGCTCAAAACAGTGAGTTTGATTAAGACATTTTACTGTCTTCTAGTTATTTCCTTTGAGAGTTTTCACAGAGTGCAACCTCCAGCCCCCTCAACTTTTCTGAAGGTTGTTTGGTGGGCTCAGGGTTGCATGCTTATGTTTATTTGCTATTTCTGGTCATCACTAGTGTCATAAGCATAAACTCAAAAGGCTTTGTCACTAGATATGATGTTTCAAACCTTTAACCCAAGTAGGACACAGAGGTAGGACAACTGCAATTTCAAGACCAACTTGGTATAAAAAAGCTTGGGTAGAATTTCATTGGTAGAACGGATGCTTTAGCATGCATAACACCTGGGGTTTAAGCCCTGCACTTCATAAACTGGGTGTGGTGTAAATGCCTGTGTCCCTCACACTGCGGAGGTAGAGGCAAGAGGAGCAGAAATTCAAGTTTTCCCTTAGCTACATAGTGAATATTACGCTATCCTGAGCTATAAGATACTCCTCTCAAAAGTATCTGTGGAGGATCTCATTCTTGTTGTTCAGGAAATTCTAGTAAGTTTTCTGATGAAGACCAAATATACACTTCTTATTATATGATAGCCATATTATTTTTAATCTGTTATACTATGTTATCCATAGTCATTCATGTAATTTCAGTACCATATTTATGATAATTACTACAGTCACCTCCATTTTAAGTATTGATTCATGCAAGTTATTATTTAAATGATCAAATATTTAGATTAGATTAAACTAAGATAGGACTATCAAACATGGAAATTTACATTTATTTTCACAATTACAATGCTCAATAACATTTGCTAATAAAAACATCAATCCAATTCTAAAATACACTGTGATAATTTTGTTCAAGACTGAAACAGAGAAGTACACACAAACATTGTCTTAAGTGCCATCACATGAAAGAGAGACATCAATATTACAGTTTCGAAAGAGTTATACAATTAGTGGGTACAAAAATAAAATAATTAAAAAATAATTTTGTGTATGCTAACTTTTAAAAGTTAAATTATTAATGTATTGAAATTGCTTTTCAAAATCATATATATTTGCCAGCAACTTTGAATATCACAAATGTTTTTCCTAGAAAGCATGTAAAAAGCAATTTTTATGTTATTTTTTTCTGTACTAGAAGTGTATCCATATGTCTGATAAAATGCAATATAAATGATTACAAGGAAGGATTTAAACATATGGAGAGAAGCAAAGGCTTACCTGTCCCTAAACATACTGATGTATATTGAGAATCTAGGGCACATCTGAATGGGACAGCATGTGCCTACAGCTTTTGAAATAAAAGTGAGTTCTCAGGATATATGTCTAAGAAGATATCTCACTGAATCTTTAAAAAATGTATATTTTTACAAAGTATATGTAACCAAAATATATACATAAAAACAAAATTGTGTGTTTTTTTATGAAGAACTTCAGTTGTATATTGCTTATGCTTATATGACAGAATTTCAGGCATAACATAGCAATGTCTCATCAAAAGACTTAAACATACCTATCTAAAATACAAATTTCTAACTTCACTATTTCTTTGAAATGTGGCAAGGCTCATATTAAGAATAATTCTCCTTTGTCTTGATTTTGTCATATAAAAATATAAGATTGAGGAGTCATTCTACAGAGTTGTTGCATGCCTTTAAGCATACAAGGCACTAAGCAAGACTGTGAATTCATTACTACAGAAAGATACAGCAGCTAGGAGAGACTTGCTTACCTTCAACTCATATTTTAAATGAAATAGATTATGCATAATTAAATAGAGATCAAACTAAAACAGTATCATTTTGTATATACATTTCTTTGTTATGAATATTACATGGTGCAAGGGACTATGTATTATAAAAAAATAAGCCTCAAGTAATTCATAACATGGTAGGATCCTAACAAAGTTGTTAAAAATATTTAATAGTATTGAGTCTAGCAATTCAGGGACATATTATTTATTTTTATTAATTAGAGAGAGTCCATCTGAATAGTGAGAATTTAACATACTTTTGGTTTTATAGCATGATAATTCAAAGTATGTACCTACTATCAGAGTTACTAAATGGCGAGGGTTTTACTGAATGTAAGCACAGTTGTGACTCACTTCTAACAAATATATTAATAGAATGCAAATGCACGCTTTGAAAAGTCTAAAAGACAGCATGCATATTAATGAGATGGTTAAATAATTCTCCTTAAAATTTCACTTATGCCATACATTCACTTCAATTCTTCTGTGGGTAGTGAGACACTAACCACATGACCATTTATGTAGTGATGTAATGTCACACTGACTTAGTGTGACATTTGTTGGATTCAGATCAGAATTCTGGCTAAACTAGACAAAAGTTTGTGTGAGAAACCGTTCACTACAATTCCTGACATCAACAGATCAAAAATATTCTGATGCAGTTCCTGGAAAATTAAATGTTATGTCTAAGAGGATTCTCCTGTTCTTGTTTTCAGTGTTGTACAAGTTAGAGATGTTGTGTAAGGTTAGACTATTGTAGACTAAGAAAACTCAAAGAGGCTTACTTTAATGCCTAAAATGTTATCCTGGTCCTAAGAACCACAGCTCTCTTCGTCTCTCTGTGGTGTTTAGATGATCCCTCTTTTCTATACCACACTCAAAAGATGATACAAATGATTCCTGCCTTTATTATGAAAAAAGCCACTTAGACAAACTCATTTAAAATGTGAACTTGTGAGTTTAACCTACTCCTATCTCTTAAAGTATCTAATCTGGTTACTTAGATAAAACATTAGAGTCCACCTTTTGTGTAAGTTGTACTATAGGTTCTAATAGAGATGTTCTTTGTACCTGGTGTCAGAAGCTGCCTGAGTTACTATAGTCAGTAAAGGAGTTCCTAATTTCTAATAATTACAAGATAGGACAGGAATTTCAGCTAATCAAGCTGCCAGTCTTAGTTGCAAAGTGAGTTCAAGACCTAGGCTACACAACACACTATCTGAAAAAACAAAAAAGAAAAAAAAAAGAAAACAACAAACAAAAATAAACAGATGAAAAAAGCAAAGAAAGAGTAAATTGAAATTATTTGGTATGAGTGAATAAAAATCTTGTTTAGATTTGTATATCAGTATCAGCAGAGTGTCCAATTCCAGTCTTGGAGTGTCTATTTCTACCAAAGGATGGAATTCCCACTGTGCTTGGTGGATGTAGATGTTCATATTCCTTTGTTTTCCACTGATTTCCTCCACTGTTATGCTGTATATGTGTGTGCCCACATGAGTGTGTGCCCACATAAGTGTAGGTATATACACACCTACATGTGCATGCAGCATTGCAAACATGGTTTTAAATGTCTTTCTCTCTTGTTCTCCACTTTATGGTTTGAGAAAACCTATCTCTCATTCAGTTTTTCAAATGCTGTAGAATCCTGAGATGTGTCTGATTTCTATTGGAGAACCGTAAGTACACAAGGTGTGATTTCTCAACAAACTGAATAAAGAAGCAAACATAACTCTCCATTAATCCTGGTGCTTCAATCCAGAAATTAAAGAGAACCAAGAAAAACAAATCATTGTTTGAAAATTATTTTCTTTATAATATTTTAAAATATATCAGCCTTGAATGAAATATGGCAGAGGCCAGGTAACTATACTATATGTGATTATATAATATATGTGAAACACACGTTATAGCCCAAAGCTGTTTGAGGCTGTCAGTACTTGATATGGATGGAGAGCTATTCGAAGCCTGGAAATAATTTTCTAGTTAAGCTGACTAATAACTTGCTGTTTGCATCTTGTGCCTGTTACATTTTCACCACTTTGTCTAAAACATTCACAGTTTTTGATTGATATATTCTGTCCCCATACTTCCAGTTTGGGGCACTTAAATCTTCATCTTCAGAAACGGAGTTAAATGTCTATAATTTTCAGTATCATTTCCACTGTTCATGTCTACATGTTTCTCCTTTACCATGTTCAGATGAACTCCTTTCTCACCCTATTCATTTCCTTCAATATTTGCTATAATTTATTTTCTTCATGATTCTTCACTCATATTAGCTTCTGAGGTCTTTACTAATGAAAAGGCAAGATCTTCTTTTTATTTTTAAGATTTTATTTATTTTATATGTATGATGAGTACACTGTACCTGTCTTCAGACACACCAGAAGAGGGCATTGGATCCCATTACAGATGGTTGTGAGACACCATGTGGGTGCTGGGAATTGAACTCAGGATGTCTGGAAGAACAGTCAGTGCTCTTGAGCCATCTCACCAGCCCCTAGGATCTTCTTAATATTTGTAGATTTTTCTCTCTTTACTTCCAGAACCTTATATAATGTTTAGCACTAAGCAAATAATAGGAAACAGTAAGCTTCATCCTAAATTTAAAGAATTCATTGAAATCTACTCAATCTATTCAATGTGTGAGTAGTCAAAGCAATGAGCAGGGAACCTGGGAGTAGATCCAGAGTAGCTTTTCTCACCCTGTGGGTCTTGAATGAACCTTCCACAGGGCTCATCCAAGAACATTGGAAAACACAAATATTTACGTTATGATTCATAACAGTAACAAAACTACAGTTATGAAGTAGCAATGAACGTAATTTTTTTTTGGTTGTGGGTCACCAAAACATGAGGAATTGTACAAAAGGGTCACAACCTTAGGAAGATTGAGAATCATTCCTCTGGAAGTACCCTGTGCAAAGAAAATACCTCTGTTTGTCCTCCCAGCTAATCTTTTACCAACCATAATTTCTTTTATATCTCTTCCCATTATCTTCAAGATTCCATTCTATTGCCAATGCACATTTTTCTTCAATATTTGTGAGAGAATAAATTTGAAAACTAGCTATACATACCATTGATTAATAACTGAAAGTCTCTTTACAAAATTAAAAATGACATACAATTATATGTATTTGTATTTAAATAAATACTGTTTTGGAGTGTATTTACATTGTTGAATGGCCAAATCTAGATAATTAACTGATGGATTACTTCAAGTGCTTGCTGTTTTTATAGTTAGAGCACATTGTCTATTCTCTTAGCATTTTTCTAGACTGATGATACACACCTGCAGTCAAAGTACTCAGGAGATGGGTGTATGAGGAAGTAGAATTAAAAGCCAGCATGGGTTACATTGTAAATTCCAGGTCTACATGAACCACAAAATTAGACTATGTTCCACAAATGAAATAAAAGATTTCTAGTCACTATTTTGTATAATAGAACTCTTGAAGTTATTTCTTCTTTGTAATTGAAATGAGACATTCTTTGAATGCCATCTCTTCAAGACTAATTTTCAACCACTTCCAGTTCTTGGAAACAAAACACATTACTATCAATTTCTAGGTAGTAAACACTTTCAGATTCTGTAGAATAGTAATTTCACATTATATCTTCAAAGTCCACCAATGCTGTCACAAACTGCAATCTTCAAATGCCTATTCAATGAAGCTGTATACAGAGAACTAAGTAGATTAACCAATGAATCAGCAATTTCCTTTTCTATTGTATTTACATTTTAAATGAAGACCAAGTTGTAATTGCATTTTGTAACTTGAACTGATAAGAGAAATTATTTGTTTTGTGAAAGAAGATTAAGGTTAGGGTTAGGGTTGAAGGGTTAGGGTTGAAGGGTTAGGGTTAGGGTTAGGTTAGGGTTACAGTTGAAGTTTCCTTTCTCAAATGGTAGAAACCCTGAGTAGCATTTGGCCTAGTTCTGAGGAAAATTCAGCCCTTAGTCACCAACTGCCCTCTCAAATTTTAAGTTTCTTGAATACAAATAAACTTAATATAAAGTTTGCTTTTTACAAAATAACTTGGATGTCTTTATTGATCTCAGTGTGGGACTTTAGTGTCACTATGACATTTGTAACATAAGTAGCACACTGATGATGTAGAAGGCTAAATCGGGAGCATCATAAAATCTGAAACAGTGACTGTCTTCTATTAAATACTCAGTTGGGCTATTTCTATTCTCTAGTCCTGTTCTGCATTCTTTACTCAACTTCTTAGTCATTTCCTGAATCTAGCTGTGTAAAATTGGGATGATAGTTTCTAATCTATTTATAAATCATCAAAAGTAATCAATGGGGTTGGGTACATAGCTCAGTTCCTGCTTAACATTCACATAGTCTTGATATCACACAAAGCCAGTACAGTGATACATGCCTGTAACCCCAACACTTAGTGGAGGCCGTAGAATCAGAATCTCAGAACCATCCTCATTTTGATCACAAACACAGGGAGTTTGAGTTCAGCTTGGGATACATGAGGCCCTTTTCAAGAAACTGAATTAAAAAAAAGTGGCTAATCTTGATATTAATTAATCTAAATTGCAAATAACTAATTTAACTTCACCTAGTAAATTAGTGGCAAAAATCAAAAGTAAAAATTTAATTTGTCTGCACCATGATTCTTTCTTCTGTCCATTGGATTTTAGATCTAATGGCAACCTACAATCAGGTACAGTCTATATATAACAGTAAAAATGTAGACTAAAATATTTATTAGGATGAAATGATTTCTCAGTCTATCTACATATCAAGTAATGCATAAGATCTTTCAATAATTTGAATGCATGACTCAAATTTGAATAACCTGGCATAATCTATCAATATTAAACTTCTTATGCCCCTTTGCCTTTCTTAAATTATATCTTGTCCTGAAAGGCAAAAGCATATTTTCACAAAGTGAATTTTCCAATGGGTTTCAATGATGAGGAAGGCTATACAGTTGCATTCATGTTAGTACATGACTGTAAACTATAATGCTACTAGTGGCTGATATGCTAATATCATAGGAAAGATAGAAACTATACACTTGTCCATTATACTTGATGAAGATATTTTAAAAGGTCTGGAATTATACATTTAAAATATGAATTTGAATGATATTCTAATGGCTACTTCCTTTGTCTCATTTATTTTGCTAGCTTTCATATTTACTTATATGTGTTGGTAATATATAGTATTTATTATATAAATATAATATATGCTGTAGCAATATTTAATATAATAATATTATTATTTATAATTTAACAAATTATGTCTATTAAATATAATTTTCATATTTCAGAAAGAAAGGTAAAAATAGCTACTTCTACTGACAAAATTTATTAAGAAGAACTAAGATTCTACCTGCTATCTGAAACTCTACCAAAACAACAACAACAACAACAACAACAACAAACCCCACCATACTTGAATGCATTTGTCAAGGGCATATGTGGACTGTCATCACAAGAGCAAGAAAAATCCATCAACTGTACTATAACAAAGAAGGTTCTTTTTAAAATATTAATTATAGGATATATTGACATGTACATTCATGAGGGTCTTTGTAGTTTTATTCAGATAATAGTTAATAAAAACAAAACCTTTATTAACAGAAAATACAAGGCAGTTTGTATTAAAGATTTATTCCTTTTAAAGCTGGACACCAGTTAATTAGTATATTTTCATGTTTAGCCCTCTGATACTACATTCTTAGCATAGAGAAGGTTTTTTGTAGTTCCAAGTATCTGAAGTTTTTCATAGTTCCAAGACATTTAAAACATGATTGAGTCAATGAGATGGAATCAATTTGCTCAGGTAAGTGCTTGTTCAGCAATCTCAGTAAATACTTGCTGAATAATTCAGCCCAAAATAAAGTTGATGCCTTGGTCTGACAGAGTCCAAATCAGATGCCACATTTACAGTTTGCTTTTTTCTCTAAAAACTTCTGTTTCAATAAGAATCGTCCCCAAAGAATTGGTTACTACTTTCAAGTAGAGTTATCAATGAGCTGCCCATGCTAGACTCTTGTGCTGACTTCAGAATACCAGATGAGCCTTCTGATTTGCACTTAAGTGAACAGATATTATTGAATCATGTACAAATTAGTGAATGTTAATTGTTTTCTTATTTTATATTAATATCCCTAAAACTCTTATTAGAGATCAAACACTCTTCATTGGTATGTTAAAAAACAATTTTATAAATGCATAATTTAATGCAATACAGTAGTTAAACTTAAATTTAAAACTTAAAATATATGCTAAGTATAAAGATAGTAGATACTTAATATTGAACCAATTTTATCTTAAAGTATGGATATGAGTTTAGATGAACTAAAAAAAACACAGTCTTGTAAAATAAAGAAGAATCACCATTTAAGAACAGTCATAATCCAAAATATTTTTGATATTAACATATAATTGTGATAAATAGCATCATAAGTTAATTCTTATTGCAATGGTTTTCATTTCAATTTACCACAAAGAGGGTAGATTAAATTCTGAGTGTTGTAACAAATCATATAATGCACTGAATGCAGTGATAGTTTCTTGTCTTGTAGTTGTGGGGCAGCAAGTCTGCTGGTATATCGGTTCGCCCTGGTTAAATCAACGTGTTGCAGTACTGGTGTCCAAAGACATAGAGACACTCAGAGTTTCTCGAAATGTCTTTTTCAGCATCTATTATCTATCCATAGTCTCTGTTTTCAAAGCACATGATTACAATGCCTATTTCAATATCACATATATAAGCTTCTCTTCCAATTTCTCTTGGGGGTTCCTTTTAAATGCATTACTGTGATTATGTCTGCCCCACACAGATCACCAATTAGAATCTATCCCTGTCAAGATCCTTCATTCCCATCTGTCCATCCCTACTTACCATATAAAATATGGTATTCACAGGATCTGTGGAATGCCATTTAAGGGCAGTTATGTAGATTACCATAAAAGGCAATTAACAGAGTGGGCTATTTTATGCATGCTCACAGTAAAAACAGATTAGTGTGTGAAGATTATACATTTATCCAAGTCTCAGATATTTCCTGTTGCACAAGTTTGGCTTCATTTAGATGTCTGGGGTACTTTTAAGTCTTCATCAATAGGGTTCCTGGTGCTAAAAGGGCCCATTCTATTTATTACTTCAAAATAATTGGGCTTTTACCATAGTCAAGTTATGTAGCAGGAAAAATAGTTTACTAATTTATGATAATCCCTAAGATTTTCATTTGCATATAGCATACTACCAGTCTCCAATAATTACATGGAAAGAGGAACATATTTCTAATTTTGGCTAATGTAGTTCAAGAAATATTTCCTGATTATCTACAAACAAATGCCACTGAAAAGGATTTAACATATAAACATTTTCTTAAGTGTTATTAAGCGTGCTTGCAATGAGTTGCAAGTCTAATTTTCTTCCATGTTTCTTCGATGAACTTACATCCAGAAAATCAACCCATGGATTATAGCTCATTAGCAGCCACAGAAATAATGCTAACAAAACTCTCAAAAGCAAGCAGCAGGTGCAGTTCTGCCTTTCTCTTCGTAAAGACCTGTGCTCTTTGGTAGAGGCAAGAATGGCCAGAATTGTTGAATTAATCTTGCTTTTCTACTCACATGCATTAAGAAGACTAAAGATGACATTTGGAGCCCATGTGACAACAATCACATATACAAGGGTTAGAAAGAAGCTTTAAAGCTTTCCCCAAAGCATATATAAATCCTATAACTGGACTTTTTACATTATTTATATTTTGCCACACCACCTAAATTTAATAATATGTCTTTTAATGGTTCAACACTGACATATAATTTACTTTCATGATCTCTCAATGTGTGTTAAAATTCTATTAATATATTTCCTTGATAATAAGAAACTCAAAAAAGTTATTCCTTCTCCTTCTCACTGGAGTTTTATCTAACTAGTTAAAATGGAAGTACTGGAAATTTGGAGAGCAATTAAGCATTCTGTGGTACAAATTCCATTGCAAATGAGAGTTTTCCTTTGTATGTTTCAAAAAGGATTGAATAAGACGGTTGTAATGAAATATGAATTATGTATACTGTTAATCAACACCAGTGACTGATTGGGACCAGTGGACGGATGAGGTAAAGACAAAGCTGTGACATACTTCAGGATTGTGCTAATTGGGACTTACTGCCAGACTAGGATGCTATTAATGAAGAGTGACCCTCAATCTTCTACATAGCCGAAAAGGAAAATCAAGATTGAGGTAGATAAGATATCTCAGGAGATATAAATACCTGTCCTTTGTTTGCTATGTAGGACCAGAATGGAGAAGTAGAGTACTGATTTCTCCAAGTACCATTTTGACTTCTGTTCGTGTGCTGTGGCGTGTGTGTGTGCCACCATAAATAAATGATGAACTTTAAAAAGTAAAATTCTGATCTGATTATAGAATTTTCTAATTTGATAATGACTTAACTGCTAAAGAAGGGCTAATACACTACATTTAGGGCATCCAGTAAACATCACCATCATGTGTGATTTTTAGCTTTCTTGTTCTTTCAGAATAGGTAACATGGTAAGGTGAGAGTCATCAATGCCTTTGCTCTTGTTGCTGAAAATAGATAGTGGAAGTGATGCCTGGTTCTTCCCCGTGAGAAGCACCCTGTATACAACTCTTCAACTGCTTTCTCTGGTACCACAACAGGTAATATGGCGGTTCATGAGACATTTTGAATCCAGGTCTAAGTATGGGGGCTGCTTTGAATATAGATGGACACACAGAATAAAAAATGAAATTCTGATGTATATAAGCCCATCAGAATCTCTCTCTCTCTCTCTCTCTCTCTCTCTCTCTCTCTCTCTCTCTCTCTCTCTTCAGTACTTTAACCTAAAAATAGTTCATCTTTTCTCTGACCCTCCCTTTTTCTCTGATCTGTCTCTTAACTTTAAAAATAACCTACCCTACTTTATACAAAAAGAAAGCAAAAGACAAGAAGGTGAAATGTGCAAGACCTCTGAGTATCATGCAAGCTACTACCACAGAAAAAGCAACTTAAGGACTTATTGCACTATCTCATTCTTAGTTCTGGAATGAGCTTTTCAAATTCAAAAGTGAAATGATCCTTTATTACTAAGTACCTTACAAGATCCCCTTGAGGTCGTCAAGGCATTACCAAGCTGTCTGCAGAATGCCACACAAAATAGCCTTTCCATGTAGGTACGTGAATGAAGGCCTGACTGATCTCTATATAAATTAGTTAGATCTTAACTAATTTATTTCATGCCAAAGTACATAGTTTTAATTGACAAAAATTTCTATTTGGGCTGACTGAAACTCCCCAGGAATTTGCTTCAGCTTAAAGAGAGATACTTATGAAAATCACCATAATGAGTAAATAATTACTTGTAGCTAAAATCTGCTTATTGCATTATTTGAAAGGTACCACATGGGAACGAAGCTTCTTCTGAATAAATAACAAGGCATATTTGTGTGCCAGTTGTTCTGTAATGTGTCTGGGTAGAAATGACTTTAATTATTATTATCATTATTACCGTTTTCAGGAACTTGGACTTTGCTGTATACTTTATTTATTCAAAAGGTTTTTCTAATGTGTAAACTGATATCTCTGTTGAACTGGGCTATAACATTTGTGATTATTGTCTTGTAAATGTATGCTGTTAGATTCAGAGATCACCAATTAAGAAGTGAAACATTGAACTTAGGATCTACAAATGTTATCACTTTTATGTTATCATTTGTATGTATTTCTGCTTCAGCAGAGACAAAGAGATAAAACAAAAACAAGTCATTTCTACTGAGTCACCACTACTAGTTTCTGAGTTGGGCTCAGATTTCTAAATGCAAATACTAACTAGGGATGGAATTACCTTATTTGTAATGACTTCTGAAGACTTCCATTATAATATAAAGATTAGCCACTGAATAGTTATTTTTTTGTTCTTTGCCAAGAAACATGTATATAAACTTTTAAGCAACAAATAAGCATCAGGAGTCAAAGGTCGTTGGCTCCTCGTGAACAGCATGGTCTGTGGGATGAAGGTCATTAGCATTGACTTTCTTTTGAACGCTCTCAGGTCTGACCCTACATGTCACCGAGACATACTCTAATGTTCTGACATGCTCATTACTGCAGCAATCATGTCCAAGTTAAAGGAGACATCCTGCTGTGCTGGACTTTCTGCTTATATTAAAAGCTGTCTCTTCTAGAGTTAATTATTTTATATTCGGTTTCTTCAAATTAATACATAGCAAATCTCCCCTGTAGGTTCTCTCATTTGAACCAGGCTTTAGCTTTACTAAACACCAAATATCTAAATTAGACAAATATCATATATTCAATGTAATAAACAGAAGCCAACTGAGCTAAGCATTCAATAAAATAGGTGAGAAAAATGTCAACAATCCAAACCTATAAAAATAAGCAAAATAAGTTTCTCAACCTGTTAAAATAAAGTTATAATACTTATAAAATAGGAAAATGCCCAATAGTAATTCCCTGCGGAATGCTTGCTACTTGGAAAAATCCTAAGCATACTGGTAGCTCATGAGCACTGGGAGTGGGAGAGTTGACTACCTCTCCTCTTGGGTTGAACCACCCCTAGTGAAGACCACACATTCACCAGTATAGGGGAAGCGGAAACTGCACTAGATGTGAAATAACAAGAACTAGAAAACAAACAACAACAAAAGTGGAAGAGCTCACAGATTTGAGTAAGTAGGGAATGGGGGATGACTTTCGGAGGCGTTGCAGGTGGGAATGAACATAGACAATGTATATGAAATTCTCATGGCATTAATAGCATGAGGAAAAATAGAGGTACACATAAAATAGTACATACAAACATATCAGCAAAAATAGAGACAAGGAAGATAAGATGTCTCTTTTGACATTAAGATTCATTTCAGTAAATTTATCTGGAATGCTGATGTTAGAAAGCTTGACTCCCACAAAAAACATCAAAAGAATAAACATGTTGGAAGGACACAGGAGTGAACTCAATGGATTTTGCATGGCTAATTCTGCAACAAGTTAATGATACAATACTGAATAATTATGAAGTGCCACAAACCACTGGATGAAACATATTGACTAACACATTATGATAAAAACAAGTAACTGAATTTTAAAAAATGGAGACAAGAAAAATTTTCCTTTTCATATAATTTAGGTTAATAAAATAGAAAAAAATAGAAACAGAAAATTAGCCTTTGAAAAAAGTATAAGGCAGTATTAATTATAGGATATATCTAATAGATACTAAAATTAGGAAAGGATATTTTAAAAAGATATTTACATAATTCTCAAGTACCTTTCCATAAGGCTATTTAATTCATATCCAAGAGAAAGGTTGTCTCTTTTTAGAAAGAAAACCTAGAAGACACAGCTATAACTACACAACTAAGGCTAATGTCACGTTTCAGAATGAGTTGCAGAATATAAAATCAATGTGCCCCCCATCTATAGTGTGAATGTGAGCGGTGCACACTTTTTTCAATTAGATTTTCACAGTTTTTCCTTTGTAGTTTATATTAGTGTGAGAAAACTCTTGTGCTACAGGTGTGAATGAAAGATAAATGCCACATGATTATAAACAAGGATGGGAACTTGGCAGGAGGTGAAATAAAATGATGTCTATACTGAGTTATTAATACTAAAACAAATTGACCCTAAAAGTTTTAATGTAAAACTTTGTGGTCCATAGATACAACTGAATTTGTCATGGATAACTTGTGATCTCTTTTGTCACATACTGTCTTGATTTTCTATTAAAACATACAATTTTAGTCAATTAATCAGCCACTTGCAGGTATATGCTATAATATATATATATATATATATATATATATATATATATATATATGTGTGTGTGTGTGTGTGTGTGTGTGTGTGTGTGTGTATCTTTGTGTGTGTGTAAATGTACATCTATGGGGATATAATATATTGATGAATAGAGTACTTCTTTGTTTATTCAATTATATTTTAGTGCCTGTGATATAAAAAGAAAACATACAATGAAATAAAATAACTATAACAATGTAAATCCTAATTTAAATAGTTATGGGTATTTCTGGCGATGACAAGGAAGAGAAGAACCCAGTGACTGGAGTCCATTCATTCACATACCCAAATCATTCATACTCTAGACATTTACAGCTTCTTTGGAGGAGGTGTAATTTGAGTTTGCCTTCAAATTGTGGAAAAGTTCTTGCCAAGAAGAGATGGAGAAGAGAAGACATCTTAAAGGATTCACGTAAAATCTTTGGTGACTACAGTCAGTGGTTACATTTGTAGGTAGATAGGCCTTCCTGTAAGAAAGGCCTCATGATAAAGTTGCAAAGACTTTTTGTTAAAGCACATTAAAGTGACCCTGAAATTGACTTGCAACTGAATGCCTATAGAATGCCTGAAGATCAATAAGGATTGTATTTTTTTTCTTTCAGATAAAATGGATGCTTGACACTCCCTGGTGCAGAATATAATACCTCTGACAGTCGATGATCTCTCACTGGGTTGTCAAGGCAGTGTTGGAGTTTGTAGGTGCTGTGCTGGAGAGGGTCATGTTCCTTATAATTGACACCAGCTTAGGAAATGCCCACAGAATTCACAATGGCCACAATACTGAGCATTAGTAAGAAAGACGAGGTCATGGAATGGGATTGCACTAGGCATGCCTCCTGGACAGGGCACTTCCAGTAAACTGAGGCCATAGTCAGTGTAAACAGTGTTTCCTAGAGACCAATAATCACATCTATCGCCTTGCACACAACCACTATTCATTACATTTACCTGTTTCTTGAATTGAAAGAGTCAGAATTTATGGTGATGTGAACAGGGTTTAGAATGCCAGGAATTATCAAGACACTTTCAGGCCTAGCATTGAAACTAATGTAAAAATCAGAACCTGTTTGTGGGTTAAAATGTAGTTATAAATCACTACAGTTTTTCCTGTGTTCGTTAGACAAAAATACTCTGAGAAGCCAAAGAAGGATTTCTTTGATACCACAGTCCAGAAGTTCTGGGATTAATGTTTGCTATTGTATCTTAGGCTACGTTTGCTCTTAAATGTGAGGGGAGAATTGTTATCACAGGCTGAGTGAACTCGGCAGCTCTCTTTCTGATAGGGTTAATTTAAAAGGAATCAAGGCTCCAGCTTTGGCCTTCTGAATTAATGGCATCTTGAAGGAGATAAAAGGCTGCAGCAGTGAATTTATGAAACCAAGTCTTCAAAATGACCCAGAACAGCTCCCTGGTATAAGTCACATGCCTAATCGGCTAAAATAAAACAGGACTGGGCGTCACAGTGCAGCTGGACCTGAGGCATGCTGTGGCATTGCAATAGGTAATAAGTGACATCACATGGAAAAGTCACTGTCAGGAGCATCCCAGAGAATGAGTTACAAGAGAAGCAGGTTTTCGGGACATTGCTGTGAGCCTTACTGGGGAGCCAGTGGTGTTTCTTTGAGACCGTGAACAGCCTTTACTTGTTTTGCCTAGTTTAGTTCTCAAGTGATGCAGAAATCTAGAGGGAGAGATGTCTTTAGACAGTATGTGGCAGGAAGATTATTTTATACAAAGATGCAATGTGTTGCACAGAAACAGGGAGTCTTACTTGAGCTACAGCTTTCTGTCCAGCTGCCCAAGTAGTTGAGACATGAACTCTGTCCTCTATCTGGCTATGCAAGATATTTGGAGCCCCCCCTTCTCTCTGCCTTTCTCCAATGTCTGTTTTTGTTTGTTTATTCAGCAGGAAGAATTCTTGACCTCTGTTTTTTCCTACCCATGCAGCTGACCACAGATTGGTTGTCTTTTATGCCAAGACATTGAAATGAAACCTTCTGATTTTCAACTCTTCCCACAAACAAATATTTTCTAATAGTCTGTACTACTGCTTTATCCATGGGAAACATTTTCTTCCAGCCTTACTGTCTGTAAACAGTTTCCTGATCCAACACACACACACACACACACACACACACACACACACACCTTTATATTCTTACTTTAAAAAATATAAATATACTTGATGTTGTTCCTCTCACTTAATTTCTTCATTTGGTCACCTCTGGGGATTGATCCCAAGACGTCAAGCATTGTATGCAAGTACTGTTCCATGACTTATCCCTGTCCCCATTTCTCTCGATATTCAAATCTTCCTTTATTCAATGTCTATGCCAAACTTCGTTTTACATAAGGATTTTCCAGATCATATTGTCTCTGAATTCTTTACTCCATCCCCCAAGCCAGACTTTCCTATTAAGCTTCCAGTTACATATTTTAAGCAATGTGAAAACTGTTCAACTAAAATAGAATCCGAAGTCATGTTGCTGCAGATCAATCTGCCATATGTTAGGGAAAGAAAAATGTCAGATTGGCTTCAGTTTCCAAAGTCCAGCGTATTAGCTAAAATGTTCCCCTACATAGCACAAGTCCCACAGATGAAAGCCTCCTGCTTCTGTAAGCCAGGTTGCAGATGATGCACTAAGAGTTGACTGGCTCGTGTCAGGTGCCTTATGCTTTTTATTAGTCACAAAATATGCCTTTCTTTATTTCCTCTCCTTTAGTTTTTGGAATTTAAGTAGGTCATTTATTTCCACTAATGCACACTGATGGTAAACTTTCAAGAAGAAAAAAAAATACACAAAAGGAGACAAATGGATAACTACCTATTCTCCAGGAATAGATTTTTAAAAAGTTTTTTTTTTGTCTAAAAGTTTTTGCACCCCTCCTTTACTAGGATATCTATGGTAATGCAGCTATATCTGGAATACATTTGGTGTCTCTGTGCCAGAAAGTACAGCTGCTCTCTTCAAATGCAACATTTAAATTTTCTGTCAGCTCAGGAATACTGACTATCAGAGGGGAAAGGTATGTTGCAAAATTGCTGGAGAGCTCTTTATCATTCCAGAAATTTGTGAACTGGCAAATTTTTAGAATGAAAAAGTGGTAATATAGCATCTCAGGGGCAGCAAGCTTCACACGGTGTAGCAAAACCTCGGAAAGTGTAACTAACGGATAGGTAAAAATAGAAGCGTGCCACTAAAAATACAGCCCTAGTTGTTAAAATGCATTTGTCCTAATGATGCCTGGTGATGTAAGCATGCCCACAAACCCATCTCCTGGAGGAAGGGGTGTGGCTGCCTTAGCTCTCATTCGCTGTCATGGAGAGAGCAGGACCCAGGTCACAGCCACTGCAGAGGCAGCAGTTATTAGATTCCAGAATGAACGAATTCATGAATATATATGTTTTATTAGCAGCTATCCTGCCATTCTCCAATATTACTTGGCCAGGCTGAAATATAAGAAATGAGCATTACTTTGCAAGTATAGAGTTAAACGGGCACAGACTATTTAACCACTCTGAGCCTTGGTTTATTAACTTCTAAATGAAAGGAAGGGCTTCCTGCTTGAACCAAAGGGTTGTTTGAGGACTGCGTGGTATTTTTCAGAAGCATTTTACAAACACCGAAGTACTATAATATGTAATGCATTCTTTTAATAAAATGATATTTGAATAACATTAAATTTATACAAGAGTTGTTGACCTGATTTTTTTTTCTAAAAAATGGTAAGTAGATAAAAATCAGAACATGTAATAAGGTTTTAAAAGACTGTCTCCTGGGATTTTCATATGAGGCTACACTTTCTGTCCAAGCAGAGGATTATGCAGAAATGTGAAGATGCAGAGTATTTACTGAAGAAAAACACATGGCCCAGGGATTTGGTGCTAATTCTGATGGACTTTTTACACAGAAATGGCTTGCCCAGGTCCGAGGATCAGTGAATGGCTGAAGATACAGCTTTGTGTGGGTGCCTCTGCTCTCCCTGTCTTCTCAGTAACTGATTTTTTTCAGCACATGCCTTTAATGTTTTGATTAAAATTTCATTTTAAGAAGACTATGGATGTGGAATATTTTTGGAATAGCTACTGGAAACATTTAGTGGGACAAATTATCCAATTTTCCCCTGAAATACTCTAAGAGAATGGTTTATTATTAGCAGCATTTCTTTTTTTAGTAGAGACCACCTTTTTTTTCTTACAGGAGGGATAATTCCAGTACATTGTCTTCTGTTTTAAAGTCATGTTTGAGAATGTGCATGACCATGGCTCATTCATTCAACTGATATTTGCTAATTGTGCACTTTTTCATAGGCATTACACTTTTTCCTAAACAAAATAAAACAAAATCCCTAATATTTGTTGCTTTGCTCTACGCTAAATGTAAAGATTTTAAATGACTCAAGTTCCTGCAAAACTTCCTAACCTCTCCATCTTGATTCATGGCTCTTTGCTCTTAGTCATGTGGCACATACTTAACACTCAAATGATCCATAGTTGAATGGATACATTGTAAAAAAAACACCTGGCTACAAATCTCTAGGAACCCAGGCTTTACTGAATGTATACTTTCTCCTTTGAACTTAAGTTCACTGTCTCTGACACCTATTGCATGTATTGTAGTAACTTTTTCCTTTTTTATGAGACTAGATCTCACTTTGTAGACTTGCTAGTTCTCTTTAAACCAGGCTGACTTCAAACAACAATACATCTGCTTCTGTGTTTCAAGTGCTGGGATTAAAGGAATGCGTCACATCTGGATGTACTTTTAAAAAGTATCTTAATGTGTCTAGTCACCCTTCTCTCCTACTTCATTCACTAATGTCCACCAATCTGAGGCCTAAAGGTAACGTTTTCATTTCTGTGAGGCCTTCATTGGCTCTGTGGCAGCAGTTCCATCCAAGGTTCTTAATAGTGAGTTCTAGTCAGACTCTTTAATATCAAGCTGCCTGGATTTTCCTCTAAACCAAAACTGTGGCGTTTAGGTTGAAAAATAATTCCACTAAAACTAGGAACAAGATGAGGATGTCCACTTGCTCCATATTTATTCATCATTGTGCTTGAAGTTCTAGCCACAGAAATAAGACAACTAAAAGAGATTAGGGGATACAAATTTGAAAAGAAGAAGTCAAAACATCATTTACAGATGATATGACAGTATACATAAATGACCTCCAAATTCTACCAGCAAACTTCTACAGCTAATAAACACCTTCAGGAAAGTGATTGAATAAAAGTTTAACTTAAAAATTGAAAAAAAAATCATAGTTCTCCTTTATACAAAGACAAATTAAAGAGTTTCTGTTTCTGTAAGGCAGAACACTGTCAATAAAACAAAACAGCAGTCTAGAGAATGGGAAAAGATCTTCACCAACCCTGCATCCAACAGAGGGCTAATATTCGAAAGAAAGAACTCAAAAAACTAAAGATCAACAAGCCTAATAATCTAATTTAAAATGAATTATAGAGCTAAACAGAAGAATCTTGAATGGCCAAGAAACACATAAAGAAATGGTCAGCATCCTTAACCATCAGAGAAATGCAAATTAAAATGACTCCAAGATTCCATCTTACATCTATCAGAATGGTTAAGACAAAAAACTCAAGTGATAGGACATGCTGGTGTGGAGTGGAGCAAGGGGAAGACCCCTCCATTGCTGGTGGGAGTGTAATCTTGGATAATCAGTTTGGAAATCAATACAGTGATTCTTCAGAAAATTGGGAATTGATCTACTTCAAGACCCAGCTATAACACTCCTGGACATATGCTGCAAAGATGCTTTACCATACCACAAGATATTTGCTCAGTTATGTTCATAGCAGCTTTATTCATAATAGTCAGATGCTAAGACTCCTAGAAATGGGGTTATGAAACCTGAACACGCTATTTTCTGCAATTAGATAAGGTTCCCAGTGAAGGGATTGGGACTGCAGTCTGGTCCCTCAAACTTGGACCTACAATTTTTTCCTGCCTGCAAGTTGTGCTTGAGATAAATGTGGTTCAAAAATTGAGGGCGTGGTCAGTCAATGAGTTGTCTAACTTGAGATGCCATGAGAGGAATCTAATGTCTGATACTACCTGGAAGACCATGAATCCGAGCCTGTATAGTTCAGAGATCTAGGAGAGAACCAAATAGGACTGAAAAGGAAAAGGTCAATGAAGTGATTCCTAATGATACTTTGCTATATTCATCCAACAAAATTACCATCAGCAACTGATGGGAGCAGATAGAGACCCACACCCAAACATTAGGTAGAGCTCGGAGAAAATTGCAGTGAAGTGTGAAGCTGGATTGGAGGAGTCAGGGGTCAAAGTCACCACAAGAAAACCCACAATAACAACCAAGCAGGTTGTTCTAGCCTCAGAGGCACTCACAGGGACTGAACTAATAATCAAGGATCCTGTATGGTCCCGAGCTAGGCCCTCTGCCTATATGTTACAGTTGTGCAGCTTGGTCTTCTTGTGGGACCCCTAACAGTGGGAGTGCAGGTGGTCTCTGACTGTTTTAGCTGCTTTTTCCCTCTTACTTGTTTGCCTCCTTCAGTCTCAATATGAAGATAGGTTCCTAGTCTTATTATAACCTGATGTGCCCTGTTTGGTTGATCTCCCTGGAGGTCTGACTTTTTCTGAAGGAGAAAAATAAAAGGAGGTGTGAATCCGGGGGAGAAGTGGGTTGGGTTACTGTGGAGAGAGGAGAGAGAGGAAACTGGGCTTGGGATGTAATATACACAAGAAATAATAATAATAATAATAATAATAATAATAATAATAATAATAATAATAATAATAATAGAAATGTATAGAGCATCTGAATTCCTCCCCACATGTTAAAATCAGAAAAATTTAATTTTAATCAGAATTATTTTAGTCAGAAAATCTAACCACCAGCTTAATTGCCACATTGGGAAAGGTGCCACTTGTTTTCATCAATTCCTTAGACCCTAGGCCACGTTCTTCATCACTAGCCTCCAAATACCAGGCACAAGGACAGCAATGGAAAGACAATGTCACAAGGAACACACTTAAATTATCTGGGCTCATTCTCTTTGACTTCCCAGCTCTGAGACTCCCTGCTGCCTTGCCAGACCTAATGTGACCCCAGACCATGGGGAATCTAATATTACATGTCATCTTCAGAACTTCACAGTGCATATGGTCTTCAGGTCAAATGTGATTCCCAGACCACTTGTGAGCCTCAGACCATGTGTGACCCTAATACCATGTGTGATCCTCAGATCATGCCACGTTTCTTACAGACCTCACTGCCTTTGTGAATGGTTTCCTCTTTTTGCAATGTCTATTTATTTGTCACTTGGCAAACCTTTCATTCTCAAAATTCCCAGGTAAGATTTGCTATTCTTCAGTCCTCTATGACCAAGCTGAGAGCAGCACGCAGCTGCTCCAGTTTCTGTATTCTCTGGATACGCTGTATGTTTCCAATAATCTTCATGACTTAATGACTGCCCCTACCTGTAGGGTTTATCGTGACTCAGCCTTCTAATTCTTAGTAATAATTCAAAGATGATTAAATCCCAGGATTTCCAATTAATTTAATCAAAGTAGTCTGAAAACCTATAATTACATAAATTAAGGATATCTAATAAAATGTTTTAAATTGTCTTATCATTATTATGAATAAAACTGTTTAGCTTAATAGTTAGCATCTTTCAAATACTATAGCAACTTAAATCAAGCCCTGGTTTTGGAATACAAAATTCAGTTTTTAGGGAGGTAAATGACAATTTACTTTTCTTTTTTCCTACATAATATTTTGAGTATATCAACCAATATAAGAACTAACTCCTTACATATTAAAAAGTGGATTTTATCTTTAAATCTAGCATATGGTGAATAGTTATTCTCTTGTTGGGTTATTTCAAAGATGTGAGTAATTATAAAGTCTAAGAGATGTTTACTATGAAAATAATCATTTGAAATATAATATGATTGGGTAATGGTTTATTTCAAAAGCTCCCAGTTTTCACAAGGGGAAATTTGAATGCTTTAACATGTGTTGAAATTGTAGTTATTATAATTTCAACTTGCCTTTCAGACAGATAATTACTCTTCATATATGTTAGAGGCAGTTATAAATTGAAATTTCAAGTACTGACTATAGAAAACATTAGTCTCCCCAAAACAGAGGAGATAAGATGCTTGTTTGAAAGTTTCATTTGTCCACCTTATATGATAGTTTGTCAATGACATTATGAAATTCTTGGTTTGCCTGTATGTCTGTATGCATGTTTGTACACATACATGTATATATTCATGTACATTTTAATATCAAGACTTCTAATAATAGTTATTTACAATTCCACCACACCAAAGAATGTATTCTTGCCTCCAATATTCATGAACTGGAATAAAATTCTAAACATCCAATTGGGTGAAAATACATCATTCAGATCTTATTGGCTGTAATATTTCAGAAGATAAAATAAATTTTATAATAATCTGTGGAGAGCCAATGACGCTGGCACCTGACACTCGTGGGTAACAAGTAATATTGCGCATGTGCAGTGGCAAGGGACAGCCTATCACCGCCCAACCCGAGACATAACATGGGAATTGGAGCAAGCAGCCAATCAGATATGTCCACCCCACCCTAGGGTGTATATAAAGCAGCGCCATGTTAGATCTCTCTCTCTCCTCCTCCATACTTGGGAATAAACACGTGCTACAGAAGGATCCTATGTGCCCGCGTGCGTTCTTGCTGGCGAGACGATTGCACGGGTCACAATAATCATTAGAAATAACATACTTGGCAGTTGTAATAATCTAGTATGGAATATGGCGTTTGTAAGTGAAAATGCTATCCAGAATCATGTTTATTAAATGATTGTGAAATATTTTTAGTAAATGAAATCAGACTACACCTAATCTGTTTGATTTTATGAGAGACTATCTTCTTTAAAAGGATACAGTGATGCATTCACTTTGTGAACAGATACTGTATGTAAGAACCCTGCCTGGTATTTTTCCCATTCCTCAGCCTGCCAGCACCTCATTACTTGGCACACATTCTTCATGTAATGTAGCTAAGTAGATACTTATTGATTGCTATGATTGATATGCCCAAGCAAGACCCTTCCAAACACCATTCCATTCAGCTTAATTGAACTCTTGTGATTGGAACAAAAGAAACAGAACTATGCTCATACTAATGGGCTACCTTTTGCATATTTTACTTGAGAGTAGATGATATTATTTCTGATTTAATGTTGTACCAGATGAAGACATACCTGTGTATTTACATAATCAATATGATATGACTCTTCTCAGCTCTGCAATCATGGTGTATTTCCATAGGCTGACCTTAGAAGCAGATATTAGCTATTATACAAATTCATGAGATTTATTTTTATCAAAACAGAATTCATATCATTAAAAGCAGCTGACTCGTTCTTAGTGTTAACACTTTGAAAGTGTTTTGCCAATGCACATGAATCATTGACTGGATTTCAGGATCAGTTGATCAGTAATAAAATCAGCCTCTTTTAAAATCACACATCACTTTTCTAATCTCAAAAATACAAATATTTGTTAAGTTGTTAGGGCTGATTGCAACCATTCTTGGTCTCCAGTGGCTTTTGGATATTTCCACAAACCTCATTTATCTAAGAAGTGCACATATTTTCGGTCAGTGACAGTACTCCAACAAACTTTTCTAGACCTTTTAAGAATGAAACTAAAAATGTAAGACATTATGTTCTTTTTACAGAAATGCAGATTAAAACAAAGCATCAATGTTAATGTAACTGTTGTTCATATTTCACTAATAGAAGTCTGACAAAACACCAAACTTTTCGAGGTCAGACCATTTGAGACACTGAACCCATACCTTCAATATTTGTTTTATTCTCACTTTTCATACAGCCCTGAGAATTAGATGTGTATTTTAGTTATACATTTTGAAAGTATCTCCAATCTTTACATTTGTATATATTGTTTTATAGAAGCTGAAGAATTATAAAGTTATTCTAATATACCTTTTATTTCTATGTGTTTTTGTTCATTACTTTGTGATGGTTCAGGCACAGTTAGAGATGACTAACCTGAGTCCCCAGCCTCACGCTAGGGTGTGTAGAGATGTCCATCCTCTGAGTTACAGGATGGAAACTTTACTGTTTCACTGCTGTAGCTCAAGCATGACTAACCGTTGCATGATGGCCTGTGACTTTACATAGTGAGACTTGAGAAAACTGTTTTAATCATAGAATTGTTAAAAAAAAAAAAGCTTGGAAGCATGGATACAAAACAGGAGATTTGAGAAACGAAAACAATATGTAGAAAAACAGGCGTTTTCATAGATGTGAGTATGTGTCTGTGAGGGTGTGTACGTGTGTTTCTAGGTGTGTTCATACTTGCATGCATGTGACAGATTGATGTCAGGCCCCTTCTAAATCATTATCTACTCCATTTTATTTATTTATTTATTTATTTATTTATTTATTTATTTATTGATTTATTTATTTTAGAGACAGGTTGCTTAATGAATCTTCATCCTGCTACTTCCTCTGAGGAGTAACCAGAAGTCCCTGGAATTTTCTTGCCCCTGCATTTCTAGCGCTGGGGCTGCAGAAACATGCTGCTGCACTTAGCAAAGATGCTTCAGATTTAAACTCAGGTAAAGTGCTTGCCGTACAAAATGAGGGTCTGATGAGCCGTCTCTCTAGTCCTAGGAATTCAGTAGTTTTGATTACAGGTTGCATTTTGAAGAATTATTGACCTTTAATATTTCTTGAATCTCAACTTTCAAGCATTTATAAGTCTCATCCAAATCAAGTATTTGCATATTTTGCATGTTATTTACATTTTTTAAATTTAAGTTGTTGGACATTGATTAGGATAGATATTTCATATTTTTAAATTGAGGTGAGACAAATATAAACTCAGCACCAAAGCAAAAATAGATGAGCAGAAAAATGAATTACTAATCGTGTTTTCAGGTGAGTTTAGTATATTCTGGCTTGATATGCATGTTGCTCTTTCTAGAGACTGCTCCAGAAAATAACAATTCACAAGAATAGTTATTACTGATTATTACAAAACAATGTGACTGACTCTACATAAGCCGAATGCAGATGCTTAAAATAAATTGTACGTGCCGGAGAAATGGTACAGTGTCTTAAGAATACTGGTTACTCTTGCAGAAGAATTGGGTTCAATACCCAGCACCCATTTGGTGCCTAACAACTGTCTATAATTCCAATTCCAGAGGATCCACTGCTCTCTTCTGACCTCCACATGTCCAAGGCAAAATGGTGCAAAAACATGCAAGTGAGCAAATTACTCATATACCTAAATAAAAGCAAAAATAAACTTTTAAAAATAATTGAAAAGATAAATTGTAGGTACAATATTAAATGACTGATCCATCTCTTTATAGGTACTCATTTCATAGGATAAAACTATTCAGAAGATAGAGCTTAAATAATGCATTATTTCTACATGAGAATTAAAACTAGAAAACTTGCTAAACTCTCTACCAATAGCTGTTAGTAAACCTGGAACTTAAAAGAATTTTTTATCATATCATTTTTCCCACTAATGTAAAAAAAATGTCACAATAAAGAAAATTTTAATTTTGGACATTGATTGGCTCAATCAACAATTATCATTTAGATAATTTATTATATAATTTATTTCTTTACAATTTTTGTTCTTCCTCCTGCACTTATATTTTTGTTTGTATGCTTGTGTGAGTGTGAGTGTGTATCACACATGTGTGGGTGTGTATAGACAAGCTGTAGGTTGTTGTATGACGCCTGAGTCTAGTGCTGGGAACAAGCCAGGGTCGCCTGGAAGAACAGCAGACACTTTTAACTACTGAGCATTTTTTTCTGGCCCAGGCAAAGCTATTTTACACTGTTTAATTCTATTAACAGTGAGTCTCTTCTATAGCTAATGAACAATGTAAATGCAAAAGCAGACACACACTTCTAAATTATACTCAGAATTAAAATTATTAATTAAACATTTTGATCATAGTGACCAGTAAGATATTTATGCAGGAGAAAAAAAATCTTTTGTTAATTCCATCTTGTTCCTAAGATCACTGACAGGAATATTCAGAATTCAGATGAAGAAAACTTTAGCTACTTGAGAAAGTGGTTTTCTGTATACATTCAATTATGTAATTGTTGTGAATGTGGAAAAACAAGAATGTAAGCCTACAGTAAATATGTTTCAGTTTAAATTAATTGGTTTATCATTACTTTGAATATAATTATATGGTGACTACTTTCTCTTTGCTTTGGCAAATACCTCACACAAGCAACTTTAGGAAGATCTTATTTGACTCACAAGTTGAAAACTGAAGTCTATCGTGGCAGAGAAATCATGGCAGTGGGAGCAAGACACACCGATCACCTCCCATCTTCAGTCAGGAAGCAGAGAGAGATAAACGCTGGTGCTCACTCAGCACCCTCTCTTCCTCTTACTACTGTGTTGACGACCGTACCCACGGGATGTTACTATAGGTCTTCCTCTTCAGTTAAACACCTCTGGAACCTCAGGCCTTCCAGGTTATTCAAAATGCAATGAAGTTGGCAATAAAGATTGCAATTATAGTATTATGGTGAATATTTCTTGTTTTCTTTTGTATTTGAAATTATAAATTCTTTATCAATGACAATGCAATTAATACATGAGAGCCAAACTTCTTGTAGAAAGAGGTCTGTTGGTTTTGGGAATTTGTTTGTTTTCTGTTTTTTTTTTCTTCAGACAGCCATATGTCCAAATTGTTGTAAAAAAATTATTGCAAAATCAGTAGTATTAGTTTTATTTATTTATTTTTGAAGAGGTTATCTGAGTCATAACCACACAGAAATATTTTCTGTGTAGAGGCAACCACGAAAGTATTCCTCTTTTTAGCCACAGATCTTCTAGGCACATGAACCTGAGTGCTTTTGACATCTCTGCTTTTTATCCAGCATTTAAGACATCAACCATATGAATAGTGGTTTCTAATAAGGCTTGATTAAGGCATTTCTCCCTCAACAACAGGAGGACCGGAGCCATTACAAAGTCCCCTTTAATTACTGGAGGTCAGATCTCTATCCCTGCCTTGGCAAGATTAGAATTGCCACAGCCCTTCTCTACTTGGAGAAGGCAGGAGATGTCAGGGGCAGCCCTGCTTGTACACCGAAGGCCTAAAATCAGCCATAAGCCTAAAATCAGCAATAGGCCTGACATACATGCCTGCTAACACAAAGTCTTGGGTCTCTGTGGAAAAACACTGAAACAGATGGCTATAAGCTATTGTAAACAGGCAGCTTTTGTGGAAATTTACCAGCCTGAGTAGTCATAGACCTTGTAAATAGGCAGCCTTGGCAGATAGTACCAACTTATATAATCACAAGTGAATCATAGGCAGAGTCATAGTGACCTGTTCCCTGAACCTTCACCCAGCGGATATCTGTTCTGAAAGATATCTGTATTCCCCCTGAACACCTATGCTCCTGTGTCATCCCCTTCCCCAAATCCTGCATTTTTGTGTTTATAACCCCTGTGTTAAAAAGTAAAAATTATGATTTGATAATAATAATAAAAAAGTATTCCTCTTAGGACTACAATGGATTTAAGTAAATAATTACCCCATCATCCGAAATCATAGTGATACTTATATTTTAGCCATGCTAATCATGGGCTCCTCTCAGCAACAGCTCACCATCTTGACACATTAATGCAGACTTGGCTCTTTCTTTTAATTTCTGACATCAGTTAGGTAGACTTAAAATTCATGATTACCTCTGATCTCGCTGTCCTCTTTGTGATGATATGCAGGAAATTTCCAGTGAATTGTTTCAAAACACATTGCGCTATTGGCTCCTTGTTGGAATTCCTTAGGAATTTGGGACCACACAGATTTGTTCTGTCAATCCACTTCGGTCTGTCTCCCTAGGACTATACATTAAAGCAATGCTAGTTTCCCTCAAGTATGTGTTAATTATGTAATTCTGTGGCTACAATTTTAAATAGGTCTCCATTCCTTAGTCAGTACAATATAAATCTCTTAGCCTGATATTCACATTCATAAATATCCAGCTTCAAACTGTCCTTTAAGAATTTACCTCCCTTTTGGATACACTGTAGTCTCTTTAGTGCTATAAACCTAAAGAGTACAGACAACATCTAGGAAGGTGTATAAAAGGTCAGGTTTCTTGCCAAAGATCCAGAAGCCACCTTGAGAGTGGAATCATTAATTCTATTTTGTGTACATTTTTCCAAATGACAGATTCCAGTACTCATCAAACCATAAAAATTGCCATTAGATTTGCTAAAACTGAGTTATTTCCCTAGGTAAGCACTATTTTCTAGGTAACCCTTTGGTTGTGTCTGCATTGTCTGCACACCAAATAACAACTTCCTTTTTTTTAAATTGGCTCATAAGTTCATATTCTTATTTGTGTAGCAAGTGGTTTCCTGTTTCATTTTACATAAATCAAATATATTTAAATACTATTTTGTGAGGGCATATACGTATGGCGTGTGTGTGTGTGTGTGTGTGTGTGTGTGTGTGTGTGTGTGGATGTGTGTGCACATACACGCGCATTCCATGACATATATGTGGAGGTCAGAGGTCAAAGTTTTGGAGTCAGTTCTCCCCAGCCACATTTATTTGTTTATGTATTTAATTTTTTAAGTGCTCACTGTTTCTGCTATACTAGTATGGCATGCTAGCTGTCTTGGGAGCTTTGAGACAGTTCTCCTGTCTCTACCTTTTATCTTGCTATAGGAGTGCTGAGATTTCAAATATATGCTACCACATACCAGCTTTTTGCTTTGTTTTTGTTTTTTTCAAGGCACGGCTTCTCTGTGTAACCTTGGTTGTCCTGAAACTAACTCTATAGACTAAGCTGGCCTCAAAATCAGAGATCTGACTGTTTCTGCCTTCAGAGTGCTAGAATTAAACTTGTCAGTGAACCCTACCTAGCAAAGATTTCTTTATTTTCTTATTTATTTATGAGCACATATAGGTGTTCTGTCTGCATGTACATCTACACATCAGAAGAGAGATCCCATGGGACTATAGTTATAGACAGTTGTGAGTTAACATATAGGTGCTGGGAATTGAACCCAGGACCTCTGGGAGAACAGCCCATGTGCTCTTAACTGCTGAGTCATCTCTCCAGAGCACATCCCATCATTTTATGTGGATTCTGGGGATAATAGTCACATCAGCAGACTTGTGAGGTAAGCAATTTGCCTGCTGAGCCAGCTCTCCCTTCCCCCAATATTTTCACTTTTATAAGAAAAGCGTGAAGCAAATGTGTGCCACAGAATGGAATTCAGCTATTACCTAGTGATGGTTTGCATGTAACCTTGTAGCAAAGACTCAAGAAATTGCCTTTGGCAATTCCTACTGCTATCTAGAAAATTCATCTGCTTCCCATATGCAGACATTTAATTGGGTCTGGAAGCTAATACAACTTGAACAGACAGCTTACAGCACATTTTTATCATACTAATCTGTGGTCAAATGTGAATGCTAACAGGTTGTCTAAGGAAGCGAGCAATCTCCACAGGGATGTGCAGCAAGGCATGGGAGAGCCTTGGAATATTCCAATAAGATATTTGTCAAAATGGTTACGACTGCTTATTGACTGGACCCACTACAGTAAAATATTTGTCCGAAATGGCTAACGAGCAAGTGCTGTGAACAGGGGAAGCCATCTGTGAGATGGGGTGCTGGCTTCTGCCCTTGTAATCTCCCCAGTTGGAAGAACATCTGGAGTCAGTTGACAGTATTGGAAACAGTCTCCACTCTAACAATCATCTTTGAGCTTATTCCCCAAACTTCTAAACTTTAAACATTCTTCTCATCTGTCTCAAACACTGGCTATTGAGAAAAACAATTGTCTTCCTGACTTCCTCATTTGACACCTGATATTCATGTAAACACACATGTGACAAACATGAATCTATGACCTAAGACAGTAGAAGAGCCTTGCCACAAAGATGACAGCCTTGTTTGACTTTCTGTTTGTTGCAAGGTATAAATTCATTCTACACTGAAGTAATGAATGAGAGCATGGCATTGTATATGAATAGTTAAGGGGGCAGGAGGACAGAGCAGCAGGACAGGGGGCAGAGAGGGAGGAAGGGAGAGACAGCGTGAGAGAGAAAGAGACGCAGAAAGAGACTTGGAATATAAAAATAAAACAGAAAGAAGGAAATATATAAAATTTCTCTTTTCAATTCTTTATTTAATAAAACTTGAATGATAATCTTGGCATTTCCAGCCATGAATTCCCTGATCAATATGAAAGTACATAAAGAGAAAACAAAATCAGTCTTTGCAACAGCTCCGATTTTCTCCTCTGTCTCCGCTTAGTAGCATTAACGGTGTAAGATATTGATTCTGCTTTAAAAATAACAGTTCCACAGAGAGTTTCCTAGAGTTGAGATAACTGATCATTTTAATTTTCTTTAAAGCTGATTTTACAATCAATGTTCACTGTATACAGATGATATTCCAAAAACCAAATGGAATTGGGCCGTTCCTAACTTGCTCCGTTTGTCATTCTTCACCTTAAACACAGTCATGACACATTTTAAGTGAAAAAGAGGAAGGGTGACTTAAACACGTGATCTTGTCTTGGAGATTCTGTGAGTTTATGCTACACCTCACCATTTCATTTGAGATGGCTAGTGGATAATCCATTCTCACAGTCAATAAATCATCCGCTGCAGCAGACCAAAGAGGTTTACAGTGAACTTATGTTTCTGCTCAAGGTTCTTCCTGCTCAACTTAAAATGGATTGTATTATAGAGAAGGATAAGGTGCCTCCTCATTTAACATTTGATCGTTGCTCGACTGTACAGACACTGCAAACCCCAGCAGTCCTGGCTCTATGCTAGTGCAATGGAGACCCTCTCCTCGCAGCACAGTTCCTTGCCATTAGGTATCTCTGTGTATTCTGCCACTGACCACCTCTCCCTTTCTAAATTTGAGACCTCCAGTATTGTAAATGATCTCCTTTTAAACAGTAGACAAGGATTCCTGCCCATGAAACTGTTAAGAAATCCAGAGAGTCACTGGAGAAATGGCTACAGGTAAGGAGGAGACGGCATAAATAAATAAATAAATAAATAAATAAATAAATAAATAAATAAATAAATAAAATGTTAAGCCAGACGCTAATTGACACTAATTGTTTATACCACAGAAAATGTATTAGCCTTATGATTTCTTATGTCTGCTCAGATGTTGCTGCTTTGACAATAGTGTGGATCTGCAACCTGCCCTGTGATTGCTTCGTCATGTCTTCTCGTTCCATTTTAGCCCGGCACCAAACCCAAGGCTCATTTAAGTTTTGCAAGAATAAAAGAGACATGAAATATCTTTATTCTGGGTACTGTACACCATCCATACAACACAATACTCTGAAAAATGCAAGTGTCTCTTTGGATAGACATGTTAAAAACAGAAGGTGAAGTCATTATTTTAAAAATAAGTAATCTTAAAAAAATACAATAGTTTTATTTTCATAGACCTAACTTTTAATTCAACAGCATGTATAATTTAAATCAGTACAAAAAGAGACCTGTATTTTAAAATTGCATGCTATATTAGGAACAAAAAAATGGAAGGCTATGAAGACATAATCTGATAATAAAAAGAAATACTCCTGTTTTCACAAATATCTAAGTGTCTGTATTCCAAGAAAATACATATATTGATTTATTTATTTGTTTCTTTTGGAGTATCTTACTATCATGAAACTTTTCTGTTTTGGGCTACTTAGTTACAGAATATGAGGATAGTATTTCAATAAACTAGTATTAGTCTGAGGTTGTTTTAGTTGGAGTTTCTATTTCTGTGAAAAAAAATAAACACTTTGACTAAAAGCAACTTGGGAGGAAAGGATTTATTTTATCTTACAGTTTATAATCAGTTATCCAGAGAAGAAAGGGTAGCAACTCAATCGGAACCTGGAGGCAGGAACAAAACAGGGGTGGTAAGGAGCCCTGCCTGCTGCCTTGCTGTTGGTGATTTGCTCAGCCTGCTTTCTCAGACAACTCAGAAACAAAAGCCCAGGAGTGGAACCACCTTCAATGTGCTGGGCTCTCACATTAACTGTAGATCATGGAAACACACCACAGGCTTGCCCATAAACCTATCTGGTAGGGACATTTTCTCAATTTGTGGTCCCTCTTCCAAAATTACTCTAGGGTATTTCAAGCTGACATTAAAATCTAGTCAGTACAGAGGTAATTCTTATTTCACTTTATATTTATTTTGTAGTAAAATTGTAATGGCTTCACATGTTTGTTCATATATAAATGTTTATATATTATAGAATGTACATAAAACCATTATTCAAACTAATGATACCATAATTATATTTACAGTAAACAAATATTTATTGAAATTAGCAAAGAAAGAACTCAGCTTTCTAAATGGATAAAAAAAGAACTTAGTAGATGTTAAATTAGTAGGATTAAAATAAATTTCCTTTTACTTTGAAAGCTTATAAGTTTTGCTCAAAACATCATAAGTGGGCATATAAACTCTCAGACTCAACGGAAAATAATACCGTTGTTTCTCTTTCTTCATCCATATTTCCTTTACCAATAGTTACTTTAAAAGTGATTTCTCTTTCTCTCTCTCCTTCTCTCTCTCTCTCTCTTTCCCTTTCTCTCTCTCTCTCCCCCCTCTCTCTATATGTGTGTGTTATGTGCATGTGTGTGCACACACTTGTGCATGTAGGCACATACAGATATATATGCATAAGTGTAGGCAGGAAGTGTGTCATGCATCTTTAACTCTGTGGGTACTGAATTACTCTTTTAGTAGCTGGGCCACCTCCTTCTATCTCCTCAGGAACACTTTTTCAAGTCTTGCACTTCGAAATGTTTTTTTGGTAAATTGAATTTACTCAATCATTTAAAATTATTAAGCGATGTGCTTTTAATTTAGAAAGTGTATAAATTAATTTTCTGTCACTCAATGATATTACTTTTTTCCAAGTGTCTTTTGTCTGTCACTCGCTATTCTGTTTTCTTTTTTCATTACTTTATGTAAGACATTCTAATAAATTCTATACATTAGAGAAGAAAGGTATGGTGGGATGACTCGAGTACTCTGTTTCAGTCAGCAGCTGAGGGAATGACATTTGTGGAAGAAAGGCCATGCTAGGTGTCCTTGAAAGGCTGTGGGTCAGTTGTCCTGGAGAAGACAGCATGACATATGCTCCATCTGCAAGCAGGAGGATACCTCCCTCAATAGTGGACATGAAAGGATGCACTGAGAAGCTTGGACTTGATTATATTTGTACAGCATCAAGGGAATCTCTGGGTATCAATCCTTATTCTAAAATATCTACCGCTGAGGTGGTATTAGGGCTTGTAAGACAAATGCAGTCTTGAGAAAAAGCTTATTAGCAGAAATCCCATAAAAATCCCCTTTGTATTGTCTAAATTCAGAAGCAAAGGCACACTTCTGATGGGTTTTTCTCTGCTTCCACTGCCTTTTCTTTCATGTGATGTGGCTATGATGTTCTGGTGATGGTGGGATGTTTACGGGAACAACAGCGGAAAGCCTCAGCTGAAAACAAGCCATGGGTTAGACTATTCATTAAGGTCAGAGGAAGTGCCATTGAGTTTCTCTCAGTGACTATCATTTTTTACATTAAGGCAGAAGCTAAAGACCAACTTGATCTCATCCTTTTAAGAACAGTTCCAAAGCATGCTCCTCTCAGGCATGAAGATGACAGGGACAAATGTACTGTGACATTTCTGCTGGCTGGCTTTTACTGTTGGCCTTATTGATGTGACAAACTGATCATTTGATATCCCAATATTAAGGTGAAGTAAAAATTTAGGGTTCCTAAACTTTAAAGAAAAGGAACATATATCACTTCACAAATATTTTTCTAAATTTTTTGGCTTGAACTGATGTTTGTTTTTCTAGAGCTGTTGATTGAACGTGCTACAGCCCAGATCCTAAATTGAGTTTATTAATCAAAGCAATACAAATTTGCCTTGATGCCCACAGAACAATACAATGCCACACAGTTGCATTTATTAAAATAAACGTGTAAGATGAGAGTTATAATCATGGTAACTGTTTGAAATAAGATCTTAGTCTTTTAAAACCAAGTAGGCTCAGGAGTAGAAGCACTTGCTTTAAATGTTCAAGGCTCTGGGTTTCGTTGACTCCAACACCTCCATCCTAAAGAATATCCCTGAAACCTTTTTAAAAATTACAAAATAAATTGAAGTATTATTTCTTTCCTACAGAGTAGTAAACTAAGGAATGTAGCAATTACCTGACTTAGATAAGTTCACACAGAAAGTCAGGCTCCAAGCAGTCCTGCTTCAGAACTGGTTTGCCTAATGTTACTGGCCTTCTCAACGTGCTCATATTTTGTTGACGTTCCCTCTTTATCTTCATGCATGCTCCAGAAGTTTTAATCTGTCACAGAGTTTTGCCTCTACCACATGTGACAATTACTTTGCCTATGTGTGTGTGTCTGATTAAGGTTACAAAATTAAGACACTTGGTCTTGTTCTCTTACCTTGTCTCCAGCTAAGAAAGCCAATTAAATTTGGCGCTATGCTAACAGGGCCTGGAGTGTGAGCCACTGCTGTCCCCACTGATTCAGTGACGTTCTATTCCTTGCTACTTATCTTTCCTGTTTATTTCCTTTACCTTTCCTTCTTGAAGCCCTTTGTTCAGTAACTATTTGAGAGCTTCACTGTTTTCCTGTCCGCTCTTCTGTCTGTCAGAAAGAAGAAAGCAGACAGCTGTGCCTTCGTCGTGTAAGATCCTTTGAATATGGTTTAAATATTGAATTAAGTCTTAGTCTGGCAAGAAAGGTTTTCTTCATTTTAATTTGACATGGGATCTTGCTATGTTTCTCAAGTTAGTTTCAAATTCACTGGGTCGAAGGGTAGTACTGTTTTAAATTCGTAAGTAGTTAGGAATACCAGCATGCACTAGTGAGCGTGGCTGTTTTGATTCCCATTTAAGCTGTAACCTCCTGGCCACGACTCCTAGCTGTGTATGTCAGTTTGTATGTTTCTCAAAACCCAGGAAACCACAATAACTTAGTGTCCAATTTATAAAATTTGCAAAAAAAAAAAAAATGGCTATGAGAATTGTGAATAATTTTTTTTTTAGATACCATTCCAGACATTGGTTAAGCTGTAATAATTTTCTTTAGTTGTAGTCCCTAGTATTAACCAGGAACTATGCTTCATTTTATCCCAGGTTGTTTAGGACTGTCAGCAGCAATGAAATTCTCAGAGGCAGGAACAAAGAAATTCTACTCCAGATTTAGGTCAATGGATGTGATAAGGCTAAGTCCTATTGGTATTATATAGAAAATCTGTTTACCCAGCAACTGGATGAGTTAAGGGGTCCTACCTAAACCGTGTGATATACTGTCCCTTGTCTATATCTGTCCAGCATGTTATCAGTTATTATCATGAATAAGAACTATAAAAGCCCTGAAGATAGAAGCCTTCCCCTCTTCTCATTTACAGTGATTGGATGTTGAATGCTTCTAATGCACTGTGCTGCCTACCACAGCCCTGTATCTCAGAACAAGGTGCTTGATTAAAACCTTGCCAAAGCATCTATGTGTAGCTGTGTGGAGCCTTTCTCTGAAGTGCAGAGTAAAGGTTTGCATTGATAGAATCACCATAACAAATGTTATGCATAACTACAGTTGCTGCAAAAAAAAATACTGAAAGTAAAATAACATTCCTAACCAACTCCACCCCATCAGAGAGGCAGACAAGTCAGTTCCAGCTGCTGAGCTCATTAGGTTACAGAACAGAGATTCCGTCTCACTAGGGTTGCGGTGTGCACCTTAACCCGTACCATTAATTCTTTTCTGGAAGACAAAGGAAATATAAAAATTATGGTAATAAATTCAGAAAATTCCCACAGAAATTTAAATGGCATCATTGCAACTTTCCTCCCTCTGAAATAATAATGGCTTCAATGGGCCATTATCATCCAAGGCAAAGCGAGTGAGACACTGCCTGCCAGTGAGTGTTCGGGGATTAGCAAATACACAGCATACATCATTGAAGCAATCCATCAAAGCATTCCTTGTGTGATGGCATCTGTCTGGTGTGTAAATGTTTACTTAGGGAACCTGGTGTGTATTTCACTACTCCCTCAGCACCAGCCAACCCTGTGCAGACCCTGTGCAGACCCTGTGCCACCATATGGCTGCTAACACCTTACTCTCTGAGTTCGCTTGGAATTCTCAGGTCTGAATTACTGACCCTATAAACTGTGACAACTATTTCTGAGTCATTTTAGGATGCTGTAGAGCACTGACTTTTTTGAGTTTGTCATATATAATAGTATGGGGTGGTGGGCTATGAGAGGCAGCTGGGTACCTGGTCGAGCACAGGCCTTGAACTCCAGAGACCCTAAAGGGATGGTAGGTGTTCCGCCTTGCTCCTGGGCCCTGGTTGCTCTCACTTAGCTTCAGCCCTCCACAGCCCCTCCCAAAGAGAGGTTTGTGGCCATTACAGGTAGAGGGCATGACACAGGCCAGGCCAAAGAGCCTCAAGACATCTCCATATTCATGAGATACTCAAAGGCCAGAGGGCATGGCCAATTAAGCACTTCTTCCCAGCCCCTCCTCCTACTTGCAAAAGGTGTTTAACCTCAGGTCCACCCTGAGAACACTGAGTACAGCTTCATCCACTTTCTGCCATGACAATAAACATTTTAAAACCATGGACTACCTCTCATCTTTGGGGCCTGTCACGAGGAACTGTGGAGAAGGCCTTCAACTACTGAGCTGCCTCCTAACCTCCCGCAGAAGACCTCTCTGTGTTCCAGCCACGGAGACTGCCCACTCAAGTGAGCTAGCTGAGCCAGCCATGACCCAGCCAAGGGAGTCGAGTCACTGTGACCAAGAGTCTCTTCCCCTCGAGGCACCTTCAGAGCTCATCTTCTCCCCCTCACCGCTTTGGCTGCAGGTCGATCCAGCCCATACTCCCCATCTCAGTCCTTCTGTGTGGCGTATGCCGCAGTCCCACATAATAGGTTCTGGGAACAATACTAATAAAATATTCCAAGGTTTTTGGAGAGAGCTTCTATACATTGCTATTTAGTGTCATGACATAAATGTAACTGTTCAAATCTAGCTTTGTTAATTTCAATATGTTATGTGGTCTGCGTGGAAAATATGTAGAGAGGGTTTAGAATTTATATTTAAATATAGAAAAGGATGGCAAGTGAATATAAACATTGCCTCTGGTTGTGACTCAGTATACCAGGCCTTGAAGCACTGGGATGTAATTCAGAAGCAGGCATAGGCTGGATGTTGCCACAGAAGAAAGTGGTCAGGGATGCTTTATACACTGCAGAAGGCTAAGTGGAAGGACATTGTCCGTGCACAAGTGTTAACTAAGTTACACTGGAATATTCTTGTAAAACTTCTTATTATCTCATTGGAATCTTTTATTGGTGAAGGCTTGAGCTGCCAGTTGTAGGGAGTCAGCAGGGTTATATTTGACTATTCCCCATACCCTTCTAGAACACAAAGAAAATGAGTATTTCTTATTCTATTAAAACTAAATGTAATGAAATACCTTTCCCAATGGTGCTGTAATTTAAAAATACATGGGGATTATATCTAGATAAAACAATCAGAAACCAAACAGTGCTATTGTAAATAATAGAGCTAAAATCAGTGACAGAGCTTTCATTCCGCATGTGCTAAATCCTGTATTAAGTACCTAAACTTGCCATCCTAGAGACAGGGCAGGGAGGAGGTATGGGATGTGGAACACTCAGAGGGTGGACCAGGAGGGTTATAAAATCTGGAGTGTAAAAAAATAAAAGATTAAATAAAAATTCAGATTAGAAGAAAAAAAAAGAAGAAGAAAAGAAAATACCAGCATAGTAAGTGCCAGGATCAGCACCTTACGTGGGCAGTGGGAGCTGCAGAGAAGTAAAGTAACTTGCCTGGGTTACACAGTTAAGTGTGTTAGAGGGAGAATTTGAACCCAGTTTCCACAATTTCAAAGCTTATGATCTTTTGTACCTTTTTGGACTGGGTAAATTGTGTAAATGTTTGGGAAGATATCACCCCCTATGTTTTAAATGGAACTTAGAGCCTGGCTAAGAGTAAAGACTTAGAATGCTGTTCCCCAAATACACAGACCCAGAGTCAGCAGTGAGACCAAAGTGAAGGCAAACTGATTCAAAGGGAAGCCTATCTCAGGAAATATCAAAACTGAGATGGGATTCCACACCTCAGCAGAAACCGCTTTCAGGCAAATATGTAAAAATGGCCCTTAAAATCTCGGCCTGATGCAAGTCACTGTGTCTTATTTATTCCCTTGTGGTTTCTCAAAAGTATACACACTATTATATAGTCAAGTAGGTGCAGAGATGAAAGAAGAGTAGATGAGAGAAATGCAGCAGGGCTGGCCTGCACCTGGTTCCAGGCCTAGTGTGTATACCATGGTTTCAGATTTCTTTTGTAGAACTTTGTTTATTTTGAGTTAGTAAAATAGGGGATATTTTCAGTCAGGAATGACCATATTTCTCATGATGAGCCTCCTTTCCATCCAAGCCCTGTTTAGTTAGTTGGCTATTATCTTTTGAAGTCCTAGTTCTGTATTTACTTAGTAATACCTGATATTATGTAATTTTTAAAAGGCTTCATAATCAATATATTATTACTAAGGACTGATACTTGCTAAGAAAATGATTTAAACTAATCTAATTAATCCTTAGTGGGACAGCTTGAAGGATGACTATCTTACCCAATTTAACAGCTATTTGATGTGAATTCAGCAATGTGCCTGCCTAAGTTTGTCTGATAAATCTTGTTTGTATGATCATAAGAGTCAGGACTGTAGTCGTTTATAACATTTCAAATTGAAGGTGAGTTCATATCTCTAGACTATGTTGTGTCATTTGATAATTCTACAAAAATAACTTCTATATGACTAAAAAAAATACAAGTGTGTTTTTGGTAGTGTTTTTGGTTTTCTTCCCCCACTTCTTCTATGCTACCCCACCTCCTCAGGTTACCTAAGTTATGTTCTTTCTCTCTCTCTTAACAACAACAACAACAACAACAACAACAACAACAACAACAACAACACGAAGAAAGGTCAAAACAAACAAACAAACAAAAACCAAATAAAAAAAGCCCAAAGAAAATGAGATAAAAAGCATTTCTTGCCCCTCCAAAAAAAAACAAACATGGAATTTATTTTCTGTTGGTCAGCTACTCCTGGGCATGTGGCCTGTCTTGGACTAAGGTTGAAATACCCAGGTATTCCACTGGAGAAAACTGATTTTTTCCATTTGCCAACAGGAATCAATTTCCAATAGACTTTTGATTAGGGAAGGAACCTTTTAACCAGAGCAGGTCATAAAAAATTAGCAATTATATAAAATACATACCCTATGTTGCTTGTTAAAATATTTTTATTTAGTTAACACAAAAGGAAATTCAAGAAATTGTCTTTATATTTTGTACATTATGGGAAGAGGCAACAGCAAATTAGTTCATTCTTCCTGAGAGACAGCCACGGGTGTGTGTCTGTAGGATCACTCAGATCCAAGTTGTTCACCAGTCTCTCAGGAAACAGAGGTTCACTAATGAGCAGCTGGAGATAGCAGAAGGTGTCAGAGCTAATACCACATCATCTGGAACCTCAAACTGGTCAAGCAGAGATTCTTCAATCACTTTTCAACATTGTGAAACATTTTGTGTTTGAAGAGAGAGATGCTAGTTTTGTGATTGTGTAACTCATAGCATAAGAAACTCTTTAATTTGGGGTAGGTGGGTTACATTATACTTTATGAATGACTTCATGAGAACATCTATTTAATATTCTTTGGTGAGTGTGTATCTCATAAAACCGTGTCAATTGTTTAAACTAAGTGTTCGGGACTGACTGCATATACCATGCTCATAGGCTTTACAGCCCCAGAAAACCCTCTTTTCTCTTGCAGTCAGTCAACTCTATCAGGGTGTTTACAAGGAGGCATGGTCAAGGTTACAACCTACAAGCTAAAGGAAGTAGGAAGAATTTACTCATTCAGAGCCATTAATTCTTTTCCTTCCTGTGTTGATTTCAAAGTGCAGATAAATGCATAATTGGTAATAAAATTATATTCAATTAATAAATCAGATATAATTACTTTAGCAGCTGAGAAGTGACATTCAGAAATGAGTAAGAATTTCAAATATTGACATGTACATATTTAATGGTGGATATAACAATTTTTCTTTAAAAATTTAAACAGATTAGTTAAATATATATGTATATATAGAACAAATATATATTATATATAATCTACAAATATATATTACATAAATAGGCATTATAAATGTTAATTGAAATAGAGGTGCTAAGATAAACCCAAAAGAGACCATTAAATTTGTCTTTCTGATGGATAACTAATATTTTATGTGTTTTTTATGCAGTTGTGGTTTTGTGTTTGCTCTAGCAACACTATCTGGAATCCATGCAGTTTTCTTAGACAAATTCGCCAAGTCCACTTTTGGTCTACATACTGGATAAATTTGCCAAGTCCACTTTTGGTCTACATACTGGATATTGTTTCTTAGACGATTAGGATGCCAATTATGAAGGCAAACTGAAGTGATATCAAGTGTCTACTACTATGTACTAAGGTATGACTTTGGGTATGATTTAATCTTCCTAGGTCTCCATTTCTCACCTGAAAAATGAGGTGCTTTATGATAAGCCTTAAAATATCCAGGATGTTCTGAGTGAAGATTTTCATGTATAAATAATTCATGGAAAGTTACTGAGTTTTTATAAAAAAAAATTCTCTCTGTATATAATTCTTTATGTATGGTTTACAATTTTCTGAATGCCATTGTAAGATGGAGATATGCTCATCATACAGTTGACACCATAGAAACATCAAGGGCGTGGCTTTGAAGGTTTGCAAATATTTGCATGGCCTATTATCGTTCTTAAACCAGAAGCAGTGGAATAGGCCCGAAATCTCAGAATGCTTTTCTTTACTTTTCTTTTCTTGCATATGTTAGTATTAACTTGATATTTAAGAATTTATACTTCTAAATAGTATATAATTTCTGTCTGTAAGCAGGGATGTAAAGGGAGCAATCAGGCTTAATTAGCAAAACATATCTGATCACTGATTTTAAACGAGCTTAAATTTTCATCGCCAACTAAAATGCACTTCACTAAATATACAACAAAATGCTGACCCCACCTCCTTTAAAGGAAACTTTGTTTTGCTATTGTAGAAAATTTGATTAAATTCTTATTTTGCCTTTCTGAAATACCCACTTAAAGGGTTTCAAATATCAATTTATTTAGAAAATTTTATAGAATGTATATCTAAAGAGTAGAAAAAAAATGATAAAATTTCAATCTATGTCATAAATTGTCTCCTAGAAGTTAACTTCTTTACCATTTACAATAATGAAACTACAGAATTGAGGTAGATTCTATGGTACTCTCTGAGTAGAATTATGATTAAATACATTACATACATTATAATAAATCTATAACATATGATAGCTATGTATCACTGCTACATGCAGTATGTGCAATAACATATATCTCCCTGGAAATACTCAGTTATTTGAAACATATAGATATAATAGACTGTATGCATTTGTCCTTCATAAAATCATTTTCTAGTGGTTTATACAGACACTAGCACTGCATGCCTCAGGCACTCAGGTGGGATGTGTGGCAAGTGCACTTTTTACTAACAAATTAACAAAGCTTTTCTCCTTGATGTCAGAGTAGAGGTGAGTATTTGCTTGGGTCACAGTTGATTGCTAAAATCACATGGATTAAGAATTATGTAGGCTATGGTTCTGCATATACATTTATAGTGTACTTTTTAGATGTTTGGCTTATATGATGATCATTTTTCCCAAAGCAATCTGAGCATTAGAAGTAATGCTGAATACTTCACTCTTGCTCTCTGAATTAAACCAGGGTTTGCAAGTTACTCTGTTGGTTGTAAGGCCACAGGAACACCATGTGCTCAACAGCATTCTGATTATGTGGCAGTGTTAACACATGACCCATCAGAAGCATGTTCCACTCTAGTTGAAAAGCATACAATCTGATTTCTCCTATTTCAGAGAAACAAGAGACAGTTTTGTATGTTATTTTAGGTGTAAACATTGTCTGTCTGAAACTTTCTTTTCTTACTCTAGCGGGACTTGCTTCTTCTGTATTTATATAAGTACATCTTACATCTATTTCATTGGATCACAAATGATAAACAAATATTAGAGAGGGGCCTGTTGATGATATCATTAGTTTGACTGACAAAGGTGGAAGATAGCCTTGCTAGTTTTCTGTGCAAGAAGAGCTTTCATGCTAAATTGCAATTGTCTATTGGCTATGATGGATTGGTGAAGATTTGCTATTAGAGATTTCTTTTTATTAGTTGTTCTCTGGGTGATAAAATCTATGATAGAAATAAATTTTCTGAACTCTGTAAGTTTTATTTCCTCCTTTCTGCTCTAGTCATCTTTTCCTTCCAAATGAAGCCTGTGGAGAAAAATTCCAGAAATAATCACATAGCAAGAGGAACACTCAGTCCAGAATAATGGAGCTTGTTCTGGGTTCTTCTCCAGCTGTTTGCTTGCATCTGGAAACTGCACATTGCAAGGCACTTCTCAGGCTTACTGGCTTCTTATGGCCACTTCTGACTACTCATCCCTTCTTCAGATCAGCTCTCTGTCTTGTTCTATTTTTGGATGTCTAAGCTATGCACTGGGCACATGTTGCTGCATTTAGTTTACAGGATCCACAGGAACAAACAGCAAGAGCATCAAATTCTAAACAGGATGCTCTCGTTCACACTGGGACACTGTGCTCCTCAAAGAATAAAACCACTTTTGACTTGTTCTGTGATATTTGGTCAGCTTATATTTACTTCTAAACATATTCTACATGCTTCTTTTGAGTGTTTATTTTTTATAATTCATGATTAAAGGGACTAGTGAAAATACATGTTGATATATGCAATGGGGGAACAAAACCAGGTGACACTTTTCCTACTTAGAGTTAGAAGGGTTTCAATAATAAATCCCCTTGTTTTGTGGCTTGTTGTTGGCTTTGCATTTATTATGTAGCCCAGACATGCCTATAACTTATAATGGCTCTCTTGCTTTAGCCTCACAAACGCCTGCATTACAAGCATGAGCCACCCCCTACCACTGACAGCAAAACAGGGTTTAAAACAAGACTAAAATGGAGCACTTGGAATAAATAATTTTCTCTTTACTGTGAGTGACTTTTTACTGTAACATCTGACCTTTTGAACCTTAGACTTTAAAAGATCAACTCCTATTAGCCAATAAAAAGAAGTAAAATATCATCCATAGTGTGTTCACTGTTAGAACATTTGCAACCCTGCCAATTAAAAAAGTGAAGAGCTTCATTTTTAATTCTATTTATTTTAATGATCATGGACCAATTAAAAATCTCATGTCATTTAAAAAGATCATAGTCACTCCTTTAATGTAGTCCATCCTAAATTTGCATATTTGAGCATAATTACTCATTTCATGCTCATTGGGAAATAAAGTATATATTCTGGAAATTTAGGAAACTTTTTTCTTTTTAAACTCGTGTTTATGTGTGTGTGTGTGTGTGTGTGTGTGTGTGTGTGTGTGTGTGTGTGTCTGTGTGCATGAGCGTGCAGTAAATATGTAAGTGTATATTTTGTGCGTAAGTCTGTGGAGACCAGAGATTAACATTAGATGTCTTCTTCAATTGCTTCTCTACCTTATTTTTAAGATATGATCTGTCACTGAATCTCTGAACATGGGACTCACTGATTGGCTAGTTACTGAATCTGGGGCTCCAGAGGCTTAATTTTTCTTTTTCTTTTTTTCTTTTTTTTTTTTTAGTTTCTTCTCTTCCCAGTGCTGAGGTTACAGATGCATATTTACCTTTTATCTGGGTTCTAGGGATCAGAATTCTAGTTCTTATGCCTGTAAAGTAGGCATGTGACAGGCAGTGTGTACATGTACTAATATTTTTCTTACTAGTGAAACATATAGTGTGTGTATGCATGAGTACACATTATATTATTTTATATTCCTCTAGTAGTAACAATTTTGGAGTTTTTTTCTTTTCTTCAAAAAACACAACGATGTGGGAATGTTGTCGTTTGATCCCAAGTGTAATGATTATGGGCCTGCCTCAGACCAATCACTGCAGTTATAATTTTCCTTGTGCTCTAGCAGTGGCATGATTTTCAGTTAGCTGAAGATGGTTTCTGTGACTGTGTGTTACTTGCAATTCTGGGGACTTTTCAGGAGATATGTAAATGCTAGAACCCCTGAGAGGCTTGGTAGGTTGTTGTTTGTTTGTTGGCTGTTGGTGTCTTTTGTTTATCATAGTTTGATAAGTAGTCTTGTGCAAAGAAGAAACAAGAGAAAAAAATTAGAAGCCCCAATGGCAAAGATCAAACTTGTCCTAAGGAACTCAATAGCCTCAATCATCAGCAAGAAGCCTAACGATAATGTCACCCTGTCTGACCTGACTGTATTCTGGGATCTCTTTCCTTTCCTCTGTTCTTTCTTTTCTATCTAGTGTTAGGGGGTTGAAAGTATAGAAAAAGGTTGGAGAAGGGTGACAAAAAAGAGATCTTACAACTAGCCAAATCCACCTGTCCCGCCCCCCCCCCAGGGCGGTTTCCTTCATCAATAGAGGAGTTAGGGGGAGGACTGAAGGAGCTGAAGGGGTTTACAACCCCATAGGAAGAACAACAATATCAACCAACCAGATTCCCCAGAGCTCCCAAGGACTAAACCACCAACCAAAGAGTATACATGGAGCGACCCATGGCTCCAGCTGTATGTGTGGCAGAGAATTTCCTTATTGGCATCACTGGGAGGGCAGGCACTTGGTCCTGTGAAGGCTGGATGCCCCAGCCTAGGAGAAAGATAGGGTGATGAGGCAGTCGTGGCTGAGTGGGTGTGGGAGCACCCTCATAAAACCAGAGGGGAGGGGAGTTTTCAAAGGGGATTTGCAGAGGGGAAACTGGGAAGGAGTATAACATTTGAAATGTAAATAAATAAAATAACTAACTTAAAAAAATCTCTTGTGTAAGGGAAACTCACCATTTTTACTTATGGCCACCAACCTCTTTTGGCTTTTTAAACCAAATTAAATAATAAATAATAAAGTAACATTAGAGCTCACTGACACACATGTAAATGTTTCCTTTGTCATATCTCAGCTGGAGCCATCTTTGGTTTAACCTAGCTGTGTCCTATCCCCATCCAACCTTGTACCGTCCTTCAAAAGCCCAATGGGTCTAGAGCTCCAGATTGAACAGCCCCAGCTAACTGCATGTTTTTGACTTTTATTCAAGAGTTTGCTTGGTTTACTTCCTCCTGCAACTGCCAATCAGGATGTAGTTTTTCTGTGTTCTTTACCTTTAAAAGCACTCTGTAAAATGAATTCAAGGCTGCTCTGTGAGAAGTGTTTCTCTCTCAGAAAGTGGCAGGGAGGCTTAATACATAGCACTGAATTCAGACCCTGGTCATGCCATGTAGTCATTGCGTCTCTGCCCCTCAATAGTACTGTGTGATTTGAAATCATGGTGGCAGCTGTGGGTGAGTGGGTGTGGTAGGAGGAGGAAGAAAAAGCAGAAGAAAGAAAAAATTATTTTAAAGTAAATAAGAATTTTGACTCTGCCTAGAGCACTTAGAGTCTAATAATAAGCAGTCAGCTTTTACTGAAAGGTGAATTAAAAATAAGGAAAATTATCAAAGAAAACAATGAAATATCTTATGATAATGGGATCAATTCTTTGAGAAAATGTTATGTATTTAACCAAAGAACATGAAAACATACCAGGCCAAAGCTAATGATGAAAAGAAAAATAAACAGGCCATTCTAGACTAAGAGCCAACAAAACCCCTCTACCTATAATTGAGAGACCAAGAAGGCAGAAAGTCAGTAAAAATATCGTTGGCTTAAATAGCACCATCAATCAGTTTGACCTAATTGACATTTTTAGAATATTCCATCCAAGTGGGATCAGAAAAAACAGTGTCCTTAAGCTCACATAGAACATTTCATATTAAAAAAAAAAACCAGCAATATGGCCCCAGAAACATGCTTTAATAAGCAGGAAGGGATATATGAAACACAGTATCTGATCATAGTAAGATTAAACTGAAAAGTAGTAACATTTTCAACAAATGGTGCTGGTTCAACTGGAGGTCAGCATGTAGAAGAATGAAAATCAATCCATTCTTATCCCCTTGTACAAAGCTCAAGTCCAAGTGGATAAAGGACTTTCACATAAAACCAGATACACTGAAACTAATAGAAGATAAGGTGGGGAAGATCCTCGAATACCTGGGCCCCAAAGCTTGAAATATCCAAGATTCAACTCACAGAGCACATGAAGTTCATAAAGAAGGAAAACCAAGTGTGGATGCCTCGGTCCTTCTTAGAAGGAGTAGCAAAATACTCAAGGGAGCAAATATGGAGACAAAGTGTGGGACAGAAACTGAAGGAGAAGCTGTCTGGAGACCATTCCACTTGGGTATCCATCCCATGTTTAGTCACCAAAGGTAGACTCTGATGTGGATGTCAGGAAGTGCATGCTGACAAAAGCATGATATAGCTGTCTCCTTAGAGGTCTGCCAGTCTGACATATTCAGAGGCAGATGCTCACAGCTAATCACTGATCTGATCAAAGGGTTTTCAATGGACAAATTAGATAGAAGACTGAAGGAGCAGAAATGGTTTATGGCCCCATGAGGAGTCCACAAACAATACCAATCAACCAGAGCTCCCAGGGTCTAAACCACTAGCCTGGGAGCACATATGGAGGGAGCCCCCATGGCTCCAGCTGTATATGTAGGGAAGGATGGCCTTGTTGGGCATAGGTCGGAGAGGATATCCTTGGTCCCATGAAGGCTGAACACTGAGTAGGGGGGAATTCGAGGGTGGGGAGGTTGGAGTGGGGAGGTTGGTGAGGGCATATCCTCATAGAAGCAGGAGGAGGGTGGATGTGATAGGAGGTTCCTGGGTGATGGTGGTAATGGGGTAAGGGGATAACATCTGAAATTTAAGTATAATATCCAATAAAAAACAATATCTAAGTGTACAACAAATGAAAAACAAAGAAGCAGAAATTCATACACTCATGAAAATGGTTCTGATGTTCAAACAGTAGCAATATTTATTTATTTATTTATTTATTTATTTATTTATTTATTTATTTATTTTTGCACTGCAGATTATGCACTTGTCTACCATGACCAACAATATAGAAGTTTGTTTAAGTCAGTGGTTGTAATAAAAACAGTGAACTGAACCAGGGTGGAAACTAAATTCAGACCAGAGATGCATTCATTTCAACACCAATAATGTTTCCCAATTCTCTATAGATATTTAAACATCTTTGAATTAGTTTGGTTGTTTTTTTTTGTTTCCCAGTTAGTTCTTATTTATGTTAAAAATTCCTCCACTCATTACTAGACTTTGCTTCTCCACACATCTGAAAAACACATCATTTCCCCCCTCTGGGTTCAATATCCTTCCTGGTTTGGTTTTTCTTATGTTAACAGAGTGTACTTTCAGACAAGGATTTATGTGTTAGTATGAAAATCATTTTAGTTTTTGGTGGTGTGAAATGCTTTAGTGTTATGATTTTTGAGTTCTCAGTAGGTTCTGGATAAAATCGAAAGCACACAAATTACTGTCTTTCACTGCTTTGATGTTTTTATTTCCTTGTAATTTTTGGTTATTGAAAAATTGATGTTGATTATTGTTTTTCAGTAGTCAATTTTTGAAAGTTGTGTTGTCTTGAAGAATTTCTTGCTTAGAACTTCAGAAATTTTTTCTGAGTTTTAGAATGACTTATTTTTCTTGTGAACTTAAAGCAGGAGCAAGATGTAAGAATTATATTCTTTTTTCTAATTCTTGGGCATCATCTCCTTGAGTGTTATCTCCTTCCATTTTGCCCCCAAGTGACTTCTAGAATTCTTAATAGACTGTGATAAAATTCTGCCCTTCCTTGCTTTATATCTTAAACATCCTTCCAGATTTTGTCTCTTCACCTCCGTGTGCTGCATTTTGGATGATTTTTCTCAAATAAGACTTCTATCCCACTGCTTTCTTGTTCTGATGGCATTTCAAATTCCTTAAGGAAATTGATGTTTCAAAAATCAAAAATCTTCTACACAATGATATTTTTCACTTCTTAGAGTCTTTATTCGGCTCCACATGTGACTCACATGACAGTATTCTATTTTGCTTCATTATAGTTTTTATTTAGATTTTATTTTTATTTCACATTTTCTGAAAATATTTAAGTTCTAACTATAATTAATTTATAGTGTCTCTCATTATTTTATTAATCTGTAGTTTGGGGACTTCTATCCCTTCATTTTTCTTATGCCTGATCTTTTTAGTGTTAGACAATGCCCTTGTATAATTTGTGATTCTTTTTGCTTCAAAAAATATTGTTTCATATACTGTGTTTAGGCCACATATTCCTGGTCCTATAAAGAAATAGCAAATAGTTTTCTGTTGTTTTCAACAGTTGATTATCTATAACCAGTTTTGGCCTGAGATCTCAGAATTCTATGTTTATTATTTTCTATGTCTCATGCAATCATAAATTTTATGAGGACAGGGCCTTTATTTGTTTGGCTAACTCAATCCCAGGGCATGGCCTTGCAGTTGGTTCTTGAAGAACTGTAAGTGAAAGACTTTTAGTGAGCAAAGCAGTGAGCCTTCATCTAAATTTTCTAACCTCTTACATAAAAAAAATATTGAGCTAACTCTTTGTATAATATTGTGACTGTAAATTGACTATCAAACTTATAGAAAGTCAGTAATAATAATAACACAATGTTAGGGAAGAAGACTGAATAAGTTAAATATGGGCCAAGAACCATGTAGACAAAGGAAACATCAATTGTTTTCCCTGAAAAGCTTTTGCTCATGGACCAAATGGTTGTTGAGAAAAGAGGATGACAAATGTCTACTGAGCATTGCAGTTGATAGAGTCACTTTCACATCCAAAACCAGCAACAGGTCTGGCACTCTGATTCTGAATATATTCTATATGATTCTCTTTATTATCTTGAGTTTTAGTTTTGTATGTATGTGAGAGTTAAAACTTTCTCACATTAACAGGCTGAATAATGTCCCCACCCACTGACATGCAGAGGCTTATAGTCCAGGGTCCAAGACTGCGAGTGTGTCAAAAACAACATGAAGGCAGGATGATGGCTTTAACAACTCTGAGAAAAAGGAGATTAGTGTGCATTAGTTACATGGGTCCAAGTAGAATGTCACAAACCCCAGATTAAAAAAGGCATTGGGAGATATGAAGACTTCGTATCATGTTTATGGATCCATAGGATTAATATACTGAGATGGCTACCCTACCAAGTGCAATCTGTAGGTTCACTGCAATCCTCATCAAAATTCCAACACAATCATTTATAGATGTTGATAACAGCCATAAACTTCATATGGAAACACCAAGATTCATGAATAATAAAATAAATGCTGGATATATCACCATCCCAAATCTCAAACTAGGTAGGAAGCAAGGGACCAGCATTTGGGGAGGGGCTCTTTCATTTGAATAAGGTTAGAATCTTAACTCATGGAGTACACATACTCTTTGTTTTGACACATTAAGCAGTATTTATTTGATATTATTTTCTTTAATATCATTTACAAGCAATTCACTTTTAAAAATTGTATCTAAAAATCTTCTTTCCCATAGCAAAAGAACTAACCTTACATAATTCCATACTTTTAAGTTTTGACATATTCATTAGCAGAGACTGTAACAGCTTGCTGGGTAAGTGTATATTTGTAATTTGATTTTGGTTTCGAGGACACTTAACCATTGAAAATAGGAAGGTTATCTTTGTGAATTCAATTGTATACCTTTGTGAAAATATTCATGTAGAAAATTCCAGGTAGTGTCTCTCTATGCAACCCAGTCAGTCTTTAGTGATGACAGCGGAATTTTATACAGATGGCGTTTTCTCACATCCAATTAGTTACCTCAGTGTGTTTATATACTCTACAATATTTAACAGAGAATACTTACAAGGACTAATGTAGACATATGCTTTAAAAAATTAAAGCTGAAAATATGCTATTTAGCAATTAAATGACACTTTTCATTTCCAATTATTTTTTCATGAATGCTGGGTAATCTTAACATTCCCACAAAAAAGATAAATAAAGCTACTGTGCTTATTCTGGAAATAAGAAAAGCATACCAGTATATCATTCTTATTTTTCTTTCCCAAACATACACATTATCTAGCTATTTAAAATCACTTTATTTAAATAAATGCAAAGCAAAAGTTATGGTTAACTCATATTTTGTCTGATTTATCCAGGGGGAGTTTGCCCATTGCTTCATCTTGTCTATTCCAATCAACTGGTCCTTCCAAATTATCATATAAATGCTTAAGAAGCTGAAGATTGGATGCTCCAACGTTCGGTAGTATAGGGGTTGTCCAGGTGTTCAGCGGTCTCTATAAATTGGCTAAGTTTTAGAAGCTATGCTTAATGCTTCCCATAAATTCAGTTAATTAAGTCATTCTGGATTTCTGACGGCATTGAAGACCTATAGACTCATAGCCAATCCAGGCTATTTACCTTGAGAGAAAAGATCTGAGTGGAGGGTTCTCAGCTGACATTCATTCTAAAGCCAAGAAAAAGCCAGGTTCAAAACTAAGTGTTCTAGTCAAGAGAGACGGCAGAGGTTCTGGCTAGTCAACAAAAGGATGGACTGGGTATTAAGACTATCATGTGCCTCACTGGTACAAATAGGAATAATTGTGCTCTAATTGTATTCGGAGAGAAAAGCTTTATCTTAACAGGAAGGGTAATATGTAGGAGGAGCTAAGGGGAAAGGAGCACTGAGAGGAAAAGATGGAGTAAGGAGAGGAGAAGATGAAGTAGATGAGAAGCTTGGTAATGAGAGAAAAAAAGAGAGAGAAAGAGAGAGGGGGCATGGAGGCAGAAGTTCACGTGTCTCCACTAGTCAAGGATAGTTTACATAGCTAGGTTGGGTATTAGGTTACATTTTTGATTGAGCATTACCATACTTACAAAGCCCTTGATTAACATTTAAAAAATTTTATAAAAGCCAAATGGAAAAGGGGGGCGGGCACAGGATAGGGGTTTTCTGGGGAAGGGAAATGGGGAAAGGGATTGGCATCTGAAATGTAAATAAAATATCCAATTTAAAAAAATTGCATGTTTCTAGATAATAAATTGTAAAATAACCCTTTTAATTAAAATTATTTAATTTAAAAAAAAACAAATGCTTAAGAAAACTATGGTTGTATAATGCCCTCATTATCAAGGTAAACAAAAGCCTGCAGAATGAAGTGGCTTTGAAAAGTGCATTTGTGCCTAGATGCAAACATGCATGATGTCTGACTTCCATCTAAGGATGTTTATCACATTAGATAGTTGCTTTTACACACCTTGAGTTTCTTATGAGGTCAACATATTACCGTTTTCTTTTCAATTAGGAAGTACTACCATGTACACACTGAGTAGTTAAGAGAATCTCAAGAAATGAGAAAGGTGTCTAGCAAGCCAGTTCCACTAGGCCCAAGGAGGGTGCCGGGCAAGCCAGAGCTGAAGCATGATCCAAAGTGTAGCCACTAAGTTGAGAGCTTGCTCTGAAATACAAGGCAAGTTCTCAGAGTCGAACCACAGTATTTGTTCACATAGAAGTTTCCCACAGTTGGTAGTGGATGGGTTAACATGGCATCTCTTCCACAAGTCAAGCAGGTGAGTATTTAATAACTTCATTTGACTTTGTGACTTCAGGCATTGGGAGGTAACAACACTGCTAATGAGTTGAGGGAAGTATAGATACAGGTTTGTTAATAAGCACAGCTCTAATTGCTAGAGTGTTTCAAGGTGTAACTAACCTCAGGAAAGAATATGCAGTTACAATGGTGATTATGTCAAGTCAAAAACACTGCTGTAACCCTCAAATGAAAACTTAATGCTGATCTATTCTGTATCTATTGATAATCATGCCGTTTAGTCACTGCATGGAGAAACATTGAAAATGATTATCTTGTTTTTAAGCTTTACCACTAAGTCCCAAATGAAAAACAAGGGGAAACTTGTCAAGCTATAATATATTGACATCTCTGATAACAGGTGCTAAAAGCCTTCCAGTTCAACTTGCCAACAAGATAAAAACTTCACAGTAAACCAGAAATATTTATTCCCTACTCTCTTTTACTCATATATCAAGTTTGGAAGTTTCCTCTACTATGGGATGCTGAATGTCAATAGGAATTTTATTAAAATTAATTGATTTCTTTATCAGTCTAAGTGAAATTAATGGTTAGCATACCAAGTTGGAATACTTTATTTTACATTGATGAACAATGCAGTGATCCCCATAGCTTCTATTATTTTATAACGACATGCACACTAACACTGAAAAGAAACAAATTTCTAATCGCCATTAATGAACATCAAGAACAGAGTAAGGGATTGTGGGAGTTTGACAGTTTGATTCAACTTTCTGTGAAATGAATCGTGCTTTGTATGATAAAGAGTAACATTATTCTTCTTATTCTTTATTGTGATATAATAAGTTAACCTTGAAATAATTTTATGCACCATATTACAAATATTGAGATTGACCTAAGTCCAAAGTGGGAAAGGATAGTGTCCCTTCTGGTGGAAACAGCAAATGGACCTCTCTGCTAAGGACACTGTATGAGGGGAAGCTCATCTACTACCTCAGTGTATTTCTGAGTCAATGTAACAAGAGATTTGATGCTAAATATATATATATATTAAATACATTATATATTTTAAAGGTTAGAGGTTTCTTTAAAAGTATTGAGGTTTGGTCTGTTGTCATGTACTGCAATGCTAAGTATTGGTCCCCAAGATCTGGTTTCTTCAGGGACTAGGACATTCTCACACACACCAGGTAATGCTGTGTAACCTTGCTACTTAAAACTATTGGTTGAATAAAGATGCTGACAGCTTATAGCTGGGCAGGAGAGAGAAGCAGATCTCTTGTTGCTGGGCTTGGGGTCTGAGGAGGACCATGAGGATAGCAGAGAGAGAAAAGAAGGAAGATGCCATAAGGTAAGAGATCATGAGAATATGGCCATGAGTGTTGGCCAGTTGGAGTAGGAGCAGCCCAGTCAAAACATGGCAAGTTATAACTCAGGGTGACTGACAGGGAAGTAGACAAAATGACATAGAGAGTTGATATTTGCTCGGCTCTAGTACTTTAAGGTTTATTATAAATATAAAGGTTTTGTGTCATTCATTTGGGAACTAAATGATCTAAGGTGAGGTAGAAGTAACCAATTAATTTTTACTACAACATAAAAGTTATAGGTTTCACTACGATTTTGGTCCCTGAGACATTCAAACACACAACACTGGCTATAATGAAGCCCTCTACTGCACCACATCTCGGAAGAGATTGTAAAGAGTCAAATGCAAGAAATGGTCTAGTTTTGGAATAATCCATTCTGGGGAGAAGTAATACAATCACGTGAGACTTTACTTACTACTGGGAGATGACATTGATTCATCCATGATCTTACATTTACTAGCTCCCAGACCATCATAATACATCTAAACTGGAACCAACCTTGAGCACAAGAACACTGTGGATACAAATAACATAAAAGCCTTCATACCCTTACATCACTACTGAGGTACATTTCTTCAACAGAATATAAAATGCCAGCTTACCTAAGAACAGAGCAACAAAATATAGAGAAAGACATATTTCTAGGCTCTATATTGAAGTTGCTGCAATTAAAATTAAAGTATTTCTAAAAAACTAAACATAAACCAAATAACAACCTAATTTCATGAAATCTGGGTATATGTATGTAATGTAGAATAAATTTTAACCACTTGCATAAAATTAAAAATATGGGCGTTAAATATAGAAAGCTATGAAAAAGCAGCTATTACAAGATGGGGGCTCATGTTGGGCAAATTCAGAAAACGTGTGGAAATGTGCTCACTTTCTTAATCTTGCAATTAAACTTACTAATTAAAGTCCTGAGTTGTTTTGCAGTTCTCCAATATTTAATTGAACTTCTATAAGCTTAGCTGTGAGGGGTGAAAGAGATGGGTTAATAGATTTTTTCATGAATTTCACACTGTGGTAACATTTTGCATGGTGGTTACTGAAGTTACTTTTCATTCACCATGGGCCTCTATCCATGAAAGTAATGATGTGACCACTTTGCAATCTTCTCCCTGACAGGAAGTCTTACAGTTTTACTGAGGATGGCTAATTTAAAACAGTCGTCAAGTTACATGCTTAAAGATGAAGGAACAGGAAAGACGGGCTTAGATCTAGGTAGAAAATCGCAGTGCATAGATGATAACAAAAATGAAGGCTGAATTGGACTGGTGCCCTGGTCCAGGAATGGACCAGGAATGGACCAAATGGCAGGAGGAAGAGAAGGTGGATGCTCTGTAGATGTAATGATGTGAGTTTATAAGGGATCTTGCTGTGTTCACTTCCAGCAATGTGGAGAATAAGCGAACTTGGGTATCTGAATTCCTCTTGCAGAAAAGCATGTCAAGATATTTTATTTCATTGATTGCACATCCAGATTCATTACATTGATAGTAATTACATTGTTTAATAGTAGCTGTTCAGCTGCTACTGCATCTCTCCTGTAAATAGAAACTATGTTTACCCCAAAGATTTGGTTGTTAGATGAATTGCATTATGCAAGTCAAAGATTAACCACATGCCATATTTTTATTGCAGAAATATTTTGAATTGTAATTATCCATGATGTCTTGTACACTAGGAGGAGACATGTATGGTTCTCCAGGGAAGAGCTCTGAGTTACTTGGTTGATGCTGAAAAAAGTTCATGAGACATTTTATTCTGCGTGGCTGAAGGAAGATTTGATTGCACAATGTAGCTAGGAGGAAAAAGAGAAGTCCTAAGCACAGGCTTTTCACAGAGGTTTCTATGGATGTGAGATTGTTTTCAGCATCCCAAATTGAGAATACTTGGAAGAAAAAAAACCTAATTGGGAATACATTCTCTCACTCTCCCACATTCCCTCAGCAGTAGGGTCACCTCCTTTACTGTGTCCTAGATCCCAAATCTATACCAAAATATTTTGCCTATAGCTATGGCTTTTAATAACATATGGGGGGAGGAGAACAGCTGGAGTTATTGCTGCAATTGGCTGAAGTCTCACATGAGATTAGTTGTGTAGTACTATTTAAGCCTGCACGCTGTCCCTGAAGATTACATTAATTGAAAAATCCACAGCACGTGTCACCTGATGTTGCTCCGCTTCATACTCTATCATGCATTTCTGTACAGTTAGACATCATTTATTCACCCTTTAAATGCAAACACACACAAATGCCTATGTCCTCTACTGTCTGTCAGCTGAATACATGCTCACTTAAGACTTAAGAAAAAGTAAGATTTTATTAGCAGCTACTCAGTTAATTCTCTAAAATTTAAAATTGAGTCACTAACTTTAACTTTGAAAGACAAGAAAGAGCATGCAATAATCAATGATATGATAACAAAAAATATACAAATTAAACTTTCTTGCTAATACACACACTATCCTCAGAAATCAGTCTTTTAAATATCATGAACCTCCTTCTCATAGGTCTATATAAATGAATATAAGGTTAACAGAAGTCCATGGGAAAATATAGCCTATGCAGGTGGATTCCTAATAGATTGCAGTTAATATCCAAAAACCTCCATAAACAAAGTTAATGGTACCAGTCTGTCCAGAGCATTTTTGCTGTACTGAAGTTGTTCATGGGACACCATTTACCACGAGACTCTTGTTATGAGATCCTCATCACTGTAACCAGGAAAATTAAAGTCCTATGAGTAATAATTTTTTAACTTCAGTACTATAACTAAGATCTATAACCCCCTTTCTAAGGCTCAAGGAACATCATAGAAGATGATGTAGAAAATTACTAAGTGCTAGAGAACCAGAAACTCTGTTATATTGTATAACCTATAATGACAGAGAAGCTTCACCCATAATAAATCAACAATACGGCTGTCTACATAAATCCTGAAGAAGTTCATCACCAATAGATATGCTAACATGGAAGGCTGAAGGTTTACAGGCCCATCAGTAGAAACCGAGCTACAAGCAACTAACAAATACTGAGAGGGGAAGACAGTATTTTCTGAGTGAGACCATAATTTGTTTATTAATACCAAGTGGTCAACCCTGAAATTATATATATTCAAGCAACATTCAGTGGACCAGCAGGAGATTGTATTCGTATATGCCCCATATCTCAGGGTGTGTGTATGTATATGTGTGTGTGTGTGTGTGTGTGTGTGTGTGTGTGTGTGTGTGTACAAAACAACAAAGAAAAAGAGATCATGAGTTAGAGAGGGAACAAGGGAGTACATAGGAGGACTTGGAAAAGAAAAGTAAAATTATATAATTATATTTTAAGTAAAATAAAAAGTTTAAATAATTTTAAAATAAACAAGGTAATGTGTCTCTTAGAATTAAAAAAATACATATCTAGGAACCACAAATGAGAAAAAATGTGATATTTGTTTTTCTGAGATTGACTTAAGATTCTTAATTAACACAATTTTTCCAATTTTATCTATTTTTCTGTAAGTTGCATAACTTCATTCTTCTTTCTGGCTGAAAACAATTCATTTATGTAAATATATGATATTTTATTTGCATCTCTCTCTCTCACTGGATACTTACATTGGTTCTAAAAATTCACAAATATGAATAGGTCTATGGTAAATATTGATGATATATATTTATCTGTATGAATAGGACTATGGTAAATATTGATGGTATATATTTATCTATATGAATAGGACTATAGTAAATATTGATGGTATACATTTATCTCTAACATTCCAACATCCAGTCCTTTAAATAAAATACCTAGTTATGGTATGTCTCAGTCACATTAATTTAATTTGGGCTTAGTAGGAATTTCTGTACTGACCTCCATAGAAGCTCAACTAGTTTTTGTTCCCACCAGCATTGTGTACGATTCTCTTTTCTCCATGTCCTTCCCTGCATATGCTGTTAACTGTTATTTTAATGACTGATTCTCTAGGTGGTGCTATAATGTGGTTGCACTTTTTTTGTAAGCTTACTCTGTTTTAAATCTAAGCAGCTTCGTCTATTATGTTATATGGTTATCCTTGTCCTACACAAGATTAAATATGCTGCAAAGTATAAAAGTGTCATTCTCAGAATCTTCTGACCACTTTCAAGGCCATGAACCTGATACTAAGTATGTCAGAGAAGTTAGGGGAGAACCTGCCGAACCTACTACTGGTAGTCCAATTCCTAAATGCTTGTCATACAGGTAGATCAATCCATCAAGGTTTATCTGAGAACTAGTTAACTAAGACGACTGCCCAAGAAGAAAATAAGCGACTGTAGCACATGCGCAACCCTTCATGGGAAAAAAATATATATATATTTGGCACATCCCCTTTCTCAAAGCTAAGGGATTATTGCAAGAGTTGTGACATAAAGAGTATAAAAGCCAGAGGCAACATACGACTATAAAGAAACAATGTCTTCAGGACACAGCAACAGGACATATGAAGTCAAAGTGGTTATGACTACATGCATAAAATCTAGGCACACCGAAGCCAGACCAAATCTCAGCATGAAGAATGATGGACCTGGAATCACACCCTCTAGCTATGGAGTTATTGGTGGGCAAAGAAGATTTATTTTTCTCTAGGAAGAGTTGATCTCCTGGTAAGTGGGTTATGGTACAAAGAAAGATCACACATCCAGGAATATTTGGATTAAATTGATTTTGAACTGGTTAAAAAATAGGACACAAAGTTGGGTAGATAAGAAATGAGGGCAGATCTGGGAAGAGTTGGGGAGTGAATAGGCTCAAATTATATTGAATAAAACTTGAAATTCTCAAATAGATAATAAAAACTGTAAAAATGAACTAAATAAGCCTTTGCATTAATTCAGGTAGGGGAAAAATATATTTAGAAAACTCACTCTGGGTTTAAAATATCTGTTCCGTTTTACTCTTCTGTCTGTGATTTTGAGCAGAGTTTAAGCTTCTATCTGTAACATGAATGTAGATCATCCATTTTCACAGTTGTTTAATGTCCTATTATCTTACAGAGTCGGCACATGTACACACATATTAATATGTTGTTTATACATATAAATTAATGTTGTAAATGACTGAAAAGTTATGTACATATATCTATATCTGTGTCCACAGAGATGGATTGATTGAAAAAATATCAAAAGATGTAACTAGAAATCTTGTATAAGAGTGATGTGAACTCTGAATAAGCCAACAATAAGTTATGTGATCTGTGGCTACCAACATAACCTGATTTTCTCCATCTTGAGAACATTACTAGGCTAACAACCTGCATACTCGGTACAGCTGCAGGCTTTTTGGAAATATGCAGGGATGAGCCATTAAACACATCTATTAATAATTATATTGGGCTGTATTTTCTACCAAAGCACCACTGAGGAGGCCATGGAAACAATGTTCCTAGTCTGAGTGTTTTGTTCAAAGATACTGGTGGCTCCAGATTTATTGTAAAGTTAAAATCTGTATCTTCCATTAGCAAACTGTAAGACATCTAGCACATAGGTGTATAATCCAAGAATTGGCACAAGTTTTTAAATGGTATTCCTATGGCTCAATTAAACTCAACATACTCCATCTTTATTGCTTGACACCTCATTCAAGTATAGCAATCTAATCATTATTGTTAAGCAAACAAAGTAACTTTGATTGTCTTTATAATCATTACCTAAGTTATGAGGGCAGTTATCAGCCTCAGCTACGATAGATGGTAAACATTTTATCTTACTTTGCTGTAAATATTCTATTCGCTCAGCTCTAAAATTAGAATAATGAGAGTTAGCTCATCAAGATTTGAATAAAGCCCTAGAGAGTGTAAGATAGTCATTCACATCTTCAATACCCAGACAGTCCCATGTTCTTAGTTGCTCTCAGTGCTAGCAGAACTAAATAAAAAATAATTGTAATAAATAAAAGTTTATATGTTTTAATCTCTATAAATTTAACAAGCTATTAAGTACATTAATGACAATTTGAAATAACAACCACAATTTTACAACTGATGAATCTGGAAGATATGTTTTATGAGGATTACCATATTCATAAAGAAAATAATAACATGCTGAGGAGATAAGGGAAATTGCACTTTTTTTTTGTTTGTTTCTACTAAGGAACCAGGTGTCTTTTTCCTAGACTAATATTATATCAACATGCTGACTTAAATTTTCAAATGTATGTATATATATATATTACTTATATGTGTATTTAAATAAGTCTTCCCAAAGATGTATAGCATAACTCACTAATGAACTTTGAGACACAAAATTGATTCCGGGACCCACAGAAAAGTCCCAAGATTGGCCTCTCATTATAGATATTGCTCCACTTGGTGCTAAAAGCATCTAGCTCCCTTCAAAATATAATTAATTTTCTGTTGTACTTCAAATAATAAATTCAACTCCTCAATTAAGATTCCTTTTCTTGCTCCAGATTTAAATGATGTTGCAAAAGCATTTGTGTCAATTGATTTCTCATGCGAGAAATATAATTATGAACTAAGTTTTGTTCGTGTCACATTCATATTTTAAATAATAAAGTTGTGAATAAAAAGGAACAAAGACTCCAACACAAATAAAAAATGTCTCCTTTTATAAGTAGGGCAGGACAATTCTAGAATGCACTGATAATGCTTAAGAATTCTCACTTTCTAAAGACCAAATGCATTTCTCCAATAACCTATAATCAGATAGGACAATGTAATAATCGGGAGACACAGCATAGACAGAAAGTTGAAGACCCTTAACAAAGCCTCTGTGCCTGACAATTATTTATATTATAATAATTTATAGAATACTAAAACAAGAAATTTAAAAATTTGTCTTCAATGGTACAATAAATTTAAGATGTGTCACTGTCACCATATGTGTAAGGAGGTGCTAAAAAAAGACATATTTAAAGGTCATATTTTAGTTCAGAACAGAAATTATAAGATATGTGATATTTTTTACCAGGAATATAAGTGTCTATTCCATTAGTTGTTAAAAGTTCAGAAGCACTGAAAATAATTGCAGCCATGTTGGTAATATGTCAGTCTCAAGCTCAGGTTTTTGAGTCTTAGCCACAGGCCTCAGAGGTTAACCTTTCTTGGTTGCTATGTACTGTGGTTAACACTCTTAAGGAATAATGATTAAAATGGTATAAAGGCAAAAAGGTGGAGAGGGATGGGATAGGGGCTTGCTAGGGAGGGGAAATGAGGAAAGGTATCTGAAATGTAAATAAAATATCCAATAAAAAAGGACTAATTCTCAGTTTCCACTTTCTCTTGGTAGTCTAGTAACTTTCTAAACAATTAATTCTCTTATTCCTCTCCTCTAAATGTCATGCATTGTTTTATTTCCTAGTCTAAACCTTGTGTGACACTGTAAATGATGTTTTTATTTTCTCAGATGATGGAGTGAGGTTAGAGCCATACCCAAGCTGTGCCAATGGCTTGAGCTGAGCCCATAGTACTTCTTTCCTTGTTGTATCTATCTCCAGTGCAAGCCTGGCAGCTTCTAGCTGCCATACAGTCTAATCTTGCAAGCCAACTGACTCAGTCTGGCTTCTCGTGGCTTCTGATTGAACTGCTCTAATTGGCTTCATACTAGCTTTGGATATATGTTCTAATCTTATGGTTCCTCATTCTCTGGCTCATTCATTCTGTCTTTACCATTGTCTAGCTTGTCTTCTTTACAACCCATCTTGGTAAAACTATTCTGAAAAAACTGCTACACACACACACACCACACTACCACTTTTTTTCTCTCTCACTGCTCTTAAGTAACCTCATTTTCCTGTCTGTTCTCATGAAAGTATATCCTAATTCCATCTCAAAACTCATTCTGTCAAATCTTTCTGTGACCAATCACTTTGTCTAGCCTTAATTAGATATGCCTTTCAAATATGGCTGGTTCCTTCTACAAATTATTCTTAGCTTCATTGATAGCGATTAAAGGTGTGTACTATTCCAGTCAGATCAAACTGTAATCTTGACATGTCTGCATTCTGGTAAGATCATACAGACCTAGGTCTTTGGATGTGACGCATTGCCAGAGCAGATACGTTACTGAGTAAAAATTCCTCAACTTGACACATTATTTATTAAGCTTTGCTTTATGGAATACATGGAAACAATAAAAAGAAAATAAAAGTTTGGCAAAAGTTAAGCTCCTCTCCAGACTCACTGACTTCTCAGAGATATAAGTTGCTTATTGGACGCTGAATTGTCACTGCTCATATAAAATAGAAGCTTTTAAGCCAGACTTGGGGTATTAACTCAGAAATGGAAGCAAGGTGACATAAGCTAGGAGGAAAAATGCTTTGATGGGATATGTGTTTCTAATGAAGAGAATGAGTAATTTGATCCTGTGGCAAGGAGATCTAGGGGAATTGTTTAGGTCTGATGCCACAAGGGGCAGCTGAGCCTTGTGCAAAAGTAGTCACATTAACATGTAGAGTGATCCTTTTCTACAAAAGAAGAGGCATTTCAGGCACACTGTGGAAATGTCTCTGCTGCTTCTGTTTTGCTACCCTTTAAACAAGAATGAGAAAAGTCATGCCTCTGTTGAATAATATCTATTCACCTTGACGTGGCCTTAGGGTGAACAATATTGCTGCTGAGGTCACCAGAGAGCAGCCATTGAAACATGTACAATACATAATCCCTGAAGAGTGTTCTTGTTCACATTATAATTTATAACTTTTATGGAAATATTAATCAGCATTGATAGGTATCCCAGTGTTCTGTGTTTTAGAGCCTTTCAGTATTTGGTTTAACTGTGAGAGAAATCAGATCTACAATGAGTGAAGATGTAACATGATACACCAAACAGAGCTCTTGGTATAAGACAGACAAAGGCTTGAATTCCTTCTCATGTGCTTGTTGAGTGTGTGACTTAGAGAAGTGTTCACTAGCTCTCCATGAATAAGTTTGCTAGTTTGAAAAGTAAAGGCAATGGACTTTGCTAAATAAAACTACAAAAATACTTGTGCATAGGTGTTTTTTATGTTAATTCCTTTCCTTCTTTTCATCTCCTATCACTTCTGACATTATTAACAAAAGAAACATTTTAATGAAATTCTAATGTGATTAACTAGGAACCTGGATAGTATCTATTTATAGAGTTTTACCTTATAATTTTATGCAAGAATTTAAAGTATTAAATTTTATAGAGCTAAGTTTCTACAAGGAAAGTTCATAAAATTAAAAAAAAAAGCTTTTAGATAATACATATCTTTATATATTTATTCCTTCCTATATCAACACAGGAATGAAATACATATTAATTACAAAGTTTCTTTCCCCATACATAGTTTACACTTTTATATTTCTGACAATGACATTATAAATAGAAAACAATTTAGAACTTAATTGATTAATGGCCAATTAATAGGGTTGGGTTAAGATAGAAAAAATTGACTTGCATTGGATTCAGGTCATGAATTCTATTTCTACAGCTATGCAAGCCCCTTAATTATATGCATAGTTTATTATCTGTGTCAGCCAATTAGATGAGAGCAATCACATTTCTACCAAAAATGGGAAAGTACAAAAGTACACAGATTGGATTTGTGTTCTGCTTTGGTCTTCTATTTGTAGGAAGAGTTCTCGCTAATGGGTGGAGCAGCACTCATAGCTGCTCTCCCACTTCCATGAAACTTGTGAAGCTAGCTGGTGACTTACGTATGTACAAAGCCACTTCTCTGAAACCTTATCTTTTGTAGGTAAACTGAAAAGGTAATTGTGTGACTGAATTGGAATTGGGAAGTACTCCAGTTCTCCATTTTGACTTGCCTAAAAGGTTAGGATTCTGGTGAAGTTTTTAATTGAATGGTCAATCCTACATTAGGCTTAACTTTTAATTATTCCATGTGAGAAACCCTACAGACTCTCCTAAATTCTTCATTTGCACTGTTAAATTTTAACATCCTTATGTAAGCATTGATTTAGTTTCCCATTAATTCTCTTCAAGCACAGGCATTCAGTCACAAAAGTGACTGAATTTATGAAAGTTCAACATTAGAAGACATTATATTTCATGTTAAGCATCACAAGTAGAACAATCATATTTTCATAACAATGTACCACACGGTTCAGAGATCTTTATGTCACATTTCAGTTCATTACACATTCAAAAGAGGAGAGCAATTTAAAATACCTTTGTATTTCTCATTATGGTTTTTTTTTTTTATCCATTTAGTGGGACTGCCTCAAATTTCAGTTTCATGAATAGTGAAGGTAAATTTCAAGGAACATCAGAGTTATGATGGTATCTTTAACTTGACATTCATAGAAAAATTTGAATGTACACGCATCACTGGTTTTTATCTGGAATTTCACTTAATCTAAACCTCACTCTTTATTTCTCCCTGAAGTGTCTGCTGCATTTGATAGACCTTCAACTTTCATAAGCTGTTTACACCTGCTTGATATCAAGGGCATTGCATCCTCAGAATAATTTAGTCAACTAGAAGAACTGATTTGAATAATGATAAAGAAAGCTAGCGGAATCCAAAAAAACTACATAATTTTAGATGGAACAAGTGGAATCATTTCTCTTTATTTCAGTTCATCAATTTCTTCTTGCCAGGCACAAAGGATAAGGCCTTTGCCAAGGTCCTATGGGTAACTACTGCCAAGGTCCTATGGGTAACTACTGCTAAGGTCCTATGGGTAACTAGTAGCAGAACCTCTACAATTGAGGGTCTTGGTTCTGATATGAGTTTTTACCCATAGTTCCATGATAAGAACTAAGTAGAGGCAAGGTTAACTGCTCCTTGCTATCCACCTACAATGCTAACTTGCTGTGTATAGATAACTGTTAACTACAGTACTTGTTGGTAAAATAACAGTAACTGTAACTAGTAGTCCTTGTATATTCAATATTTTGTTCAGGCATGTTTGAAGGAGATGCTGATGGCCCTATTACAGTTCACAGTTTTCAAGTCTTGACTGTCTACTGTTTTCTTTCAGCTACTTACGTAATCATAATAGTTGGGTTTCAATGAATTGACACTGAAACCTGGGTTGACACTGAAACCTGGGTTAATCTGACTTAATAGTCTAGTCTTAATTTAAAAAAAAGTATGGAGGCATAAATGAGACATGTTGACATTATATTCCACCACAAAGGATTATGGGATGGAAACATTCAAGGTGTATGTTCTTGGCTCCCCAAAAGGACAGCTACTTTTATTCAAAGTGATGATCAACTTTCTGGAAGATGATAAGGTGCATTAAACACTCGCATCCCCTTATTCTTAGAGCAGCAGCTGGAATATTTGTATTTCTACTTTAGCTTTATCAATGACCCACAAGCTCTAGAGGAGTTCACTAGTTCACTAAGAGTTTTGATGGTACTGTGTATTTAGTTTATCATTGCTTATCTGCTCACAGATCCTGAAGAAAAGTTAGACAAATATATTTATTTATCTGACCTATTTTCTCAGAAAGAGAGATTCAGCCTAATCCATCTTTCTGTAGAATCATAACATATGTTTAAGTAATTCACCAGACAGGTGCCCATCTCAGTGAGGAGAATGAATGGATACTTGTCAGCACCTGCTACTGCTCAAAACCCATTTAATTTCTCCTTTATCACTGAGACTTCCAGAACAGAACATAAATTTCTCAAGAAATCTACTTGTGTTGGTATCTAGATTTTTTCCCCTTTGGCTAATAGTCACATTTATTCAGTAATAATATTCATTTTTAACGTTTAGTGCCAAATATAATTAGTTTATTTTTAGAATCATATTTATTTTTTCAAAGAACAAAAAACCGGCAAGTTTACCTGAAATAACTGTGAAGGAATATGATTCACACTCCAGAAGCAACTTCAAATCAGATTTTTTAAATGTATGAGGCTTACTTGAGAAAATAAGAATAAAGTTTTAAAAGAAATTCTGTTTCCTTCAGTATAGCAGAGATCTCTTATCCTGTCTCACAGTTCCATGCTCCATGGCCAGGCGGCCACAACCTAACATCTGGTGTCATCATTGATGAGCTCCCAGTCAGCAAAGGAAATGCTGCTTCATTGTATGACTGTAATTTTGGTGTATTGGCAATTAGTCTTAACAGATCATTTTTCATAACTTTTATATAGCCCTGTTTGCTCTGTGGAAGGCAATTTGTCATAAGCATCAAAACATCAAACTGGGCACTAAACTCTACGATTATATCCTTGACAATTCTTTTTAGTTTAGTCTAGCTTTACAAACTTAAACTACTTATATATGTGAAAACATTGTTGTGATTTATGCCTGGTCAGATCTTCCAAAAAAGTCTATCTTATATCTTAAGTCTATATATTTAATCATATTTGGTTTTATGTAATAGTTTTTACTTTAGCTTTAATGATTAGATTTTTACTTAGTATATATTAATATTTCACACTTCAAATAAATTTAAAGAATTTATCATTAACATCATCTCAACATATGACAGTGTTAGAGAGAGAGAGAGAGAGAGAGAGAGAGAGAGAGAGAGAGAGAGAGAGGCATAGCCTCTCCCATTTTGTAGCTTTAAAAATTGGTCAGTGGAACTACTTTCCACATCATATGGTCTGACAGAGAAAAGACTATGAGATACTCTGTGTCCATGTTTCTATCAAACATTATTTGTCTTTAATAAACACAGAGAGGGAAAGGACAGGAACATTATCAATAAATTGGAGTGATTTTTTTTAATCTTCTTTAAGCAACATAGTGAAATTAACCAGTTAGTTGGTTAGTCTCAAAATTAAATACATACAATAGTATGCTCAGTAGACTATTAGAACCAAATAAACTCTATTTTCTTTATACATCAAGAAATGAATTCAACATTTTGAGTACTTATTTCACCAATATATACTTATTTCACCACATATACCTTGGAATCTATGCTGTTTCAGGAATAATAATTGCTATCTTAACTTTGAACTTTTAAGAATGCTCTGATAGATTCCTGCCTGAAATTATTTCTTTGTTCTAGCCTAAGATTTAGATTCCTGTCTGAAATTACTTCTTTGTTCTAGCCTAATGTCAGATTCCTGCCTGAAGTCCATTTCCTTGTCCTTGGCTGATGTCATATTCCTGCCAAGCAGCCAATTTCCTTGTCCTTGGCCCATGTCAGATTCTTGCCAAGCAGCCCCAAAAGCTCAACCTAGAACTGACCTTAATACTCTCATGTAATTAAAATGGTATAAAAGCAAAAAGGAGGAGGGGGGATGAGATAGGGGTTTTCTAGGGAGAGGAAATGGGGGAAAGAGATAGCATCTGAAATGTAAATAAAATATCCAATAAAAAAAGAATGCTGTGATAGAATGTCTCAGTCTACCTTCTAAGTAGAGGATGATAGTTTAGAGCTTCTCAAGTCACACTTTATAAATTACCAGGGTAATTGGATTTGATGCAGTGGATGTTTTTAACTCTTACATCCATTCTTCATCTGCACACTTTTTTTCTTGTGGGGCCGTGAAGAGATGGTTTGGTCTCCCAGGTAGAGCACTGCGTTTGAGATGACCAGAGACCCAACAGATGACCCCTGTGAGGGACAGCATATATCTCCCCACACCCCTGGATTCCAGACTCCTCCATGTGGTCCACATCCTTCATTAACCTGAGACTTGCAGACAAGTTTGGCTCAGTAGCTCCTCCCAGAGAGGTTTTGGGTCACCATCTATGGCTTCAGGTAGAGGGCATAACTAACAGGCCTCAGCCTCAAGATTTCCATATTCATGAGGCCAGGGGTGGGGAAGCATAGCTCAATTAATTTTCTTCTCTTTTCCCCTCCCTATTTAAGCCAGCTCCCCCTGGCTTTGGGGGGTGGAGGGGGAATGCACCATCCATACCCATGCACATTTGCCATGAACAATAAAGCTTTGAACTCTTGGACTCCACATGTCTTCTGGGGCCTGCCGCCAGGTTTCCAGCCTTTGGAACCTTGGATGTTCTCATATTCTTTAAGACCCTGCCACTGCGTGTATGTGAGAGCCCACGGAATGGAAAGCCCACCCGGGAACCGCTGCCCACCGCTGCAGAGTTTGATCCCACATTTTTCTGGTTACTCTTTGTCATAGTGTAGGTACAACAGGGTTATCTCATTCTCCTTCTTTCATTTCTACTTCATTTCAATCACTTAGAATCTTACTATTGAAAAGATGCTTATAGTGTCCATTGAACAAAAGTTAACTTTCACTTTTCACTTTTTTAATCAGGATTCCTTAAACACATATTTTTTCCTGTTAGTTGTATACTTAGCAACAAGGAACACTTAAGGAAGGTCTTAAATGTATAAAAATGTGAGACTGTTTTAGGCTTTACACAATCTATGGAACCAGCTGATGGAGACCTTTCTTTTGTGATCAGAGTTCAACAAACAGTAAATTGATGGCATCAGAGGTGATGCTTGCAGGTGTTTGTGTCCCCAAATACTGTATGAAAAACAATAATGCCTGCATAAAACTAAACCAAAAGGCTAAATATAAGCAACCCTTGATTTTTCAAACCAACTAAGGGGGTTTTATATTATTTATAGGCAAAACCTAGTAGAGACCAAGATTTTTGCACCTTCTTTCCTTCATTTGGTCAGAACATGGCCATAGCCTGAGGCAGACTTCTTTAAAATGTATACAGAGGGCTCAGTTGTTTACAACTGGATTGGAGGAAAAGTGTGCACCCGAGTGAGATGGGGTTGAATGGCCATGTGACACAGAGCTCTTACACATACGCTGAGCAGTATGGAAGGTTAGCTTTAGGATCTGGCTCTTCTTTTCTTCTAGTTGCAGTTGTTGGGGCAATCCATGAAGGAAGCAGAGTTACTGAGTTAGATCTATTTTTGTCAAGATCTATTTTTTTAACTCACCTCACATGACCAAACTGATGATTCTCTTGCTTCCATGTGCGTATCAACAATCTATTTCTAGTGCCATTGCTCTATTAAACAAGAGGTGACAATATTCACATTGGTGTGTGTATGTATAGGAACAATGATATGATTCTTACCAGCATATCTTCCTTTTACTGTAGTGGGTTCATTCAAATAATGAGACTACATTGATCCAGGAGAATGTATGCGAAATGAGATTCAATAATGAATGCCAATAAAGAATGGCCTGCATACACTTGCAAGTTTCTAACCAATGGCAGGATTTTCCACACTACGGATACATTTTATTGCATACTCTCTGAAAACATCTGAGTACTTCCTTAAAGGGCTTAATGAGAGTTGGAAACAGACTATCCAGGGCTGGATCCTCAGTATGAAGGCAATTTTTAATAGTACAAACCAGAGTCATCTGTATATCAGATGCCTTTTCACTAATATGTCAAATTTTAATAAATGGTATTGTTGGAATTGGATATTAGGAGTGGTGGCTGCAAAATCAAAGAGCAATTGTTCCCTGATAATATTCAGATTCCTCGAGTTTCTAATTATCTCCTTTATAGCCATTACTCAAGGATCTCTAATTGAATTCATGACCTTGAACTGGAATCACATCTTGAAGGTCTCTAGGTTTACTCATAAATCCTATTTTACCCTTATATTTATTTCTCTTCCACAGTCTCTCCTTGGTACTCTAAAGAAAGATGCTTTAAAAAGTTAATTAGGACATGGAGGCAGATGTTAACGTGTCTCCACCAGTCAAAGATAGTTGATATATCTAGGTTGGGTATTGGGTTACACTTCTGATTGAGCATTACCAAACTTATAAAACCTTTGATTAACATTTCAAAAAAAAATTTGTATAAAAGCAAAAAGGAAAAAGGGCCATGGGATAGGGGTTTTCTAGGGAGCAGAAATGGGGAAAGGGGATGGCATCTGAAATGTAAATAAAATATCCAATAAAAAAAAGTTAATTAGCTAATGCAAAATTTCTCCCATTATCATCATATTTAATTGGGATTTTCTTGTTTATGCTACGGTCCTAGCAAGGACTACATGCATTCCTGATGTCCGCCTCTTATCCATTTCCTTCAGTTTTAAACACAGCAAAGCACCTGGCTTCTTTCTTTAGTATTTTAGGTCTTCCTTCTTGCTTGTCACAAAAGATAAATTCACCTCGATGCACTGACAGCATCAAGGCCTTGAGAGTGCGTCCACCCGTTACCTTATAAGCAGTCCAGTCACTTTAATCCATCTTCTGCCCATCACTTGAATGTCAAACTCAAGTTTAAGAGTGTACTTTTCTCAGCATGAAGTTTCAAAGCAGAGTACAGAGTCTAGTCACTTACAAACACACACCGAATAGGAATCATTTTGACCAATTTGACATTTAGCAAGTGTTTATTGGGTGATAACTTTATTATGACATTATTTTGATGACTATTTAAATTCAACTGACAATGACAAGATCCCACCCCTTCCCCAATATATGTTGATTACAAACTCAGGGATGTCTGGTCTACCGTCACATTGTTGTGTGTTTTAATATAAGCTTTCATTTATATCACTTTCAAAAATGCTAGTTATTCAAGCGAATGGAATAATTTTTGTCTTATTTGTTTAATTTATTCTAATCAAGGTTTTTGTCTAATTTTAAGGGCACCAGAGTTTATAGTTTTGAGTTTATCCATCTTTAGGACATAACTAAGCAAAAGTCAATACACACACCAACAGTTTAGAATTTCCAGAGAACATGGATAGCCTTTGACAGTCAAAATATCTTGCTTGAAGGAAGAGGATTTTGTTATACATACAGGGTCTAGGATATGAGTGAGAATTCATTTGTCCTAATAAAAAAGCTGGAACAGGGACTCAGAAGTTGTTTTGTAAATTGTTAGTTTACCCACTCTTCCTTTTAAAAGGAATTACTTGGAGGCTGCATATAAAGGTCTAAGCTAGTGTATAGAGCCATCACTCCTGAGAGAGTAATGGAATGTGCTACATTTGTGTTTCATACTATCTTTTTGGTTTTCTTTTTGTTTTTAAGCTTGGAAGACTTCTTGTTGCAAAGTCTACCATGTAGATTCTGTTCATAATGATTTTAATTAAGGAATTTGTAGGCTCCTATCTCCTGGTGTGGACTTCTGCCTCAGTCACGATTCAAAAATTAATGAAAGTCTGGCCCCAAATCAATATTATCAATACTTACAGTATTGATAATATTGTAAGTAAGTAGTGTATAATATTCTAATATTGTAATATTGTAACATTGTAATATTGTAAGTAATATTGTAAGATAATATTGTAAGTAAGTAGTGTAACTAAAATATAACTTAAAAAATAATAATTTTTATGATCTTACCATAAACCACAGAACCACAGTTATAAGCATTTGTTTGTTTCGTAGTTCATATCTCAAATCTAATTCCAATTCCAATTGTCCATAAATATCTGTGACAGAAAGTATATAGGCGAACATTTATCTGCTTATCATAGAGAGAAACAGTGTTGGTATGGCACTCACAGGGCACCGTGCGGAGGTAGAGGTTGTCACGGATGATTTGCTGTAGTTCGTGGTCAACAGAACCCTTCTGAAATCTTAGGTTGAGGTAGTGACGAAGATCCTTATCAACAATTCCTCCTGAAATAATAAAGTTTCTTCGTAAAGTATTTGAAAAATATAATAAGGATATAACTTGATTTATCATCGATACATTAATAAATTATATAAAAGATGAATCATTTCAAGTCACTACTTTGATGTCTAAAGCATTTATTACTATGATAACAAGTAACTCTCTTCTAGGCATATACCTAGTAATTTGTATGTATCTTTATTTTTTTATTTAGACTGTAGTTTTTATTATGATAGGATATTGCTCACTACAGAACTAGTACTGAATTATCTATAATGTATCTCATTCTGGGCTACAAGACAAATCATTTCTTCATTTCCATTGCTTTTTACCTCAAACCCTGTTAATCACCATTCTTTCTGCTTCAGTGACTCTGATTGCTCCAGAAATCACATGTAAAGGGGATGATATAATATTTACTTTTTTGTTTCACTCTTATTTACTCAGCACAAAAATCTTCTGAGTTTAAATTCTTTTAGGTTATTTAAGATTACTATGGAAATGAAGTGAGATTAAAAGCTACAAGAAAAGCAAGTACATAAATATTGATGATTGTCTCCCCTCCATGAAGTAAACCGAAGTGATTTCTCTGTTGTGTAATATATGCGTAGCAGTATTTGTACAGTTTGAACAGATTTTCTTTTTTTGCCAAGAAATAATTTAAATATATTTGCTACTGTAATTTAATGAAAAAAAAAAAAACAGGGCTATGGTTTAAAAAAACAATGATGCAGCTCTATTAAATATTAAGTTTAAGTTAATGATAACTTTAATAAATTATGAATATTTATCTTAAGATGCTTTAGTTTTGAATCAAAAAGAAAAAAATTAGAAAGCAAAATACTGAGAGCTCTGGAGTCAGCTGAAGAGGATACTGTTCTCATAAAGGATTCAGGGAGTCAGCTGAGGAGGGGACTGCCCTTATAAAGGACCCAGGTTTAGTCCGCAGTGCCCACATGGCACCCCACAGCTACCTTCACATGTTCCTTCACACATGTGGTCCACATGAACTCATGCAGACACACACACACACACACACACACACACACACACACACACACACAATCAACAAATGGATTTTTAAAGGCCAAAATTCCTATAAAATGTACACAAGAATGCTGTAAATTCTGGTCTTCTCAAATGATAACATTAAGGCAATTGATGTGTGTTGACTATTTTTGGTTGTCAACTTGACTACAAGTTGACCCATGACTCCATCAGTATATGTAGGGGAGGATGGCCTTGTTGGGCACAGGTGGGAGAGGAGATCCCATGAAGGCTGAACACCCAGTTGGGGGGAGGAATTCGAGGGTGGGGAGGTGGAAGTGGGGGGGTAGGTGGGGGAACATCCTCATAGAAGCAGGGGGATTACTACTGCAATTAACTAAAACACCAGTGGCTGCAGGGCACCATTAGGGTAAATTGCTTAAATGAATCAATTGACTTGGGAAGACTCATCCTCCATGGGGTGTACCTTCTGATGACAACATATTAAAAAGGACATGGAAGGCAGAAGCTCCGGATTTGCTTCACTGGTATTAAAGGCTTCTTCTTTGCGATTCAGAGATATACTAAAAGCTAGCTGACTCATCCACTCTTGTGGACTGAATAAATACAGGCTTTTAAATTTTTCTTTTGGGAGACAGCCCTCATTGGACTAGCTGCACCACAGCCTGTAAGCCACTCTAATAAATACACACACACACACACACACACACACACACACACACACACACACACGGTTTTATATCAACTTGGCAAAAACGAGAGTCCCTAAAGCTTATTTGAGGTCTTGTTGAGAATAGATTTTATTGCTTTAAACTAAAAAGATGAATCTTTACAGAAATCTCAAGGTAGGCACACAGTCTACACATGACTCAGATACAACTCTGCCATTTCACCCACTAAAAGTATGAATATTTTTGGTATTTAAGTTTATAACATTGTTATGTGAAGAAAATGAGAGTGTTCTCATATAAGTATTAATGGTTTTATTAAACTATAATCAGAACCAATGAATGCTAAACCATACACAAGGCAGTGAACTCCGCAGTACACTTCATGACATGCATCCTGTACCAGGTTCTACAAAATCTAACAAGGAATTCCAAAATGATCATAATGGCAAGTAAGATGGGCAATTGCTTATTTTGATAAAAATCAACATTATGTTAGCACTGTAGAATGTTGAGCATTAGATTGCTTTAAAATATTAATCTTTAAGGACTGATGAGTGTTTGACTCACAGTGCTGCAAAAGATAAAATGAATACTTAAAAAAAACTGAAAGCGGGTCATCTTGAGACTTAGGCTCTGCTTTTCAGCTCAGGTGTCATTCAATGTCTCTTTTTAATTCTCATTTGAAATTTCTAATCAATGAAAATTACTACATAAGTATATGTGTTCTAAGGGAGCAAATATGGAGACAAAGTGTGGAACAGAAACTGAAGGAGGGGCTGTCTGGAGACCATTCCACCTGGGTATCCATCCCATGTCCAGTCACCAAAGGTAGACACTGATGTGGATGTCAGGAAGTGCATGCTGACAAGAGCCTGATATAGCTGTCTCCTTAGAGGTCTGCCAGAGTCTGACATATTCAGAGGATGATGCTCACAGCTAACTATTGATATGATCAAGGGTTTCCCAATAGAGGAGAGAGAGAGAGAGAAGACTGAAGAAGCTGAAAGGCTTTGTGGCCTCATGAGGAGAGCAACAATACCAAACAACAGAGCTCCCCAGGGTCTAAACCACCAGCCTAGGAGCACATAAGGAGGGACCCACAATTCCATCAGTATTTATAGGGAAGGATGGCCTTGTCGGGCATAGGTGGGAGAGGAGATCCCATGAAGGCTGAACACCCAGTTGGGGGGGGGGGATTCGAGGGTGGGGAGGTGGGAGTGGGGGGTAGGTGGGGGCACATTCTCACAGAAGCAGGAGGAGGGGGGATGGAATAGGGGGTTCCTGGGTGGTGTGGGGAACATGATAAGGGGATAAAATCTGAAATGTAAATATAATATCCAATTTTAGAAAAAGGAAAAAAAAGAAGTATATGTATTCTATATACATAGGCAATTTGTAAATGTATTTACCAAGTGAGGTTATATATTATATACATATGTTCTATAATATATGTTATATATCTATATAATATATAGCTATATAAATACTCTCAACCATGTTAGTTATAAAAAATTTACATTTCATTATCTTTAAAATACTTACCTTTTCATATAATCAGAAATCTTATTTTATATACATGATCATATTATTTTCAGTAGCCTAATAAAGGCACAGACTTTTATTAGGTGTTTCTAACTTCTACCCTAGACTTTAGCATGTGGGTTTCTTGCGTGTGTTTGGTCAGAACACAGGTGTTGTCTCTCAATATATTATGTCAAGTTCATGGGATAGAAAACTTCCTCATTTTCTGTGATTTCAATGACCAGAATGACAGCAGCTAGACAGATGAGGCTCTGGACTGAGTACCTCCATTACATCTGAAATGCACGTGCCTGAGCATCTTTAGATCCGAAACTAAATATAAAGTATGCTCATGACAATAAGAGAAAGGAAATTGAAAGGATAAACTATTTTAGCTAGCCACACACAAACACTAAAAGGATTAAATGTCTGTAGCTAAAAGATGCTCTGGTAAATTGTGAAGGATAATCAAGGATGAAGAAAACAGGGAACGAGATACAATACTTCCAAATAAATAGCATCATTTGTGGTACTATAATTTGTAGCAAGTCATTTAATTTGTGAAGGAAATTTCTCACTTATTCTTAAAAGCTTCTTCAAGTTGTTCTGTGGACTGAAAATACAACTAGCCACTAAAACAAGTTGCTAAACATTTGGTAATTATTTTCTAAGGGGTATCAATTTCCAAGATGGTAAATGCTATAGAAGAAATGTTGTGAACTAGTAATATATTTTTGAGGTGCAAAATGATACTAGAGTACAAAATGTGAGTTTACTCATATCAAGGAATGATTCTGGCTTCCATTTATAAGCAGACTAGAGTTGGTATTATGTAGCTGACATTTTCTTGGGCTGCCAGAAAGCATTTCCTCACGTGTCTTGTTCCATATATGAAGTAGAGAATGGAGAGAGGGAAGAAGGGCTTCAGTTATGAAAAGACCTCCAGACTGAGAATAAGGCAAAAACAACAGCTAAGAACAATGACAGGCACAATGCTTGCTCGGTAGCTATGAAGAGTTGTCAGAGGTGAAACACGTTCTGCTGAGGGGAGAATGACAGGCACAAGGCAGGAAAGGAGCATCTCACCATTTCTAAATTACTGCTTCATGGCTGCCAGTAAGTTTAAGACACATGGACATGCATATTTGCTTTTATTGCTTGAATGTTTTTTATCAGAATGTCCATGGGTGAGTGTAAAGAACAGTTGCTTTATTATTAATTGATGCAGCAGGCCCAGCCCAGTGTGAGCACTACCATCCCTAGTTAGATGGGCATGAGATTTATGAGAAAAGGTGCTAAGCAAGCCAGAGAAGAACACCAGAAATTGCTATTGTCCTCTGGTCTTTGTTTTGTCCCTTTAATTATCTGAACAACCAGATTAAGAAGGAAAGCAAGATGCTGCTTGGATGTGATAGATAAACACTTGGCACAGTCCTTAAGGACACGTGTCAGATGCACGTCAATGACTCAACTCCAATATTCTTGCGAAATCTGAGATAAAAATGTACTGTTATGTGCAGTGTTTGTCTAAGGCACTTGGTGCTAGTAACTAGTGCCCTTCACTCATGATTTGACCATTGACTTATTTTTAGTTCTCCTCAGAGAAAGCTACTTCTGGAATGGACACATGCCTTATGAATAACTATATCATTATAAATCGAGATCAGTTCATTCATCAGGATGGTCGTGGTGGACACGGGGTTGGGGATAGAAGTCGAGAAACAGAACGCCAGAGTCTGACTTACTATGTTTCCAGAATGCCAGAGTCTGACTTATTATGCTTCCAGAACGCCAGAGTCTGACTTATTATGTTTCCAGAACGCCAGAGTCTGACTTATTATGTTTCCAGAACGCCAGAGTCTGACTTATTATGTTTCCAGAACGCCAGAGTCTGACTTAGCATGGTTCTATTCACCACTTGCATCAGGATATGCGAGCATGCTACATTTTGCCCCAGTTTTATTTATCCTATTTTACAGGATGCTGAATCAGGCTACTGAGTTTGTTTGTATTTTACCTTTTGCACCAATTACTCAGCTTTATTTTGCCTGTGGTTATAATACATGTCCTGGTGCCTCAATTTCTCTACTTTTCCAATTTCAGTGACTATCACTTATTATGTTTTCTGTTGGAATGGTGAGACTTTGAGCCAACATCTTACTTCATCACATGGTCAAAATTTCTCTTTTAAGAGGCAGCTTTAATAAAGATATCAAGCGAAGGATATGTAAGCACATGCATTCATTGTGAAGAGAAAGAGACAGCTAAAATTAAGGACTATTTGAGGGAAAGCATGAAAACCTAATATAGTATAAGCTAAGTGTGTGTGTGTGTGTGTGTGTGTGTGTGTGTGTGTGTGTGTGTGTATGTGTGTGTGTGTATGATATATGAAGGTTATCTAAATGATATCACCAAATAATGCAGGAGACAGAATCCCAAATGGCCATCTCTTGTCATCAAATCAAGAATCAAAATTCCAGCCTCAGTATCGAGTTGAGCTGAAATTGAATTGTCCTATGGGCCAAAGTGTTCCCTCCAAAGCTAGGAAGTTGCTAAGATTAAAGGTTACAATCTACAAACTGATGGCAAGATTCCATTGCTAAAGATAGTACCTACACAACTTATTGAACACGATGAAGTTAAGCTGGTATCTACACAGACATTTCTCCTCTATGTTACAGTGTGGTTATTCTGGAAGGTACTCTGCAGACCACCGAAAGAGAAATGTAAAAACTAAGCAAGCCATGAACCTTTGACCTACAATGGTGTATATCTACAAAGGTCTATAAATCTTGCCTGCACAATTTGCTAGGGTAATAGTGACATAAAATTCATGGGAGTAACTAACCAATTCCTGATTTAATTTAAAGCCCACTCCATAAGATGGAACCCATACCCAAATCTGCTTGAGTGGACAAGAATCTGAGATGAGATAGCTCAGTGCCCTAGGGCAAAACCAAGGACTATTGTTTTTTAGAAAGTGGAGGGGGCAGTAAAATAACTCCTATTAACATTCTTAATACTCATAGATCAGATCTGGATACTCCTTGTTCAGCCATTAGAAAAGCTTTCTCCTACAGCATATGGGAATAAATAGAGACACACAGCTATACATTGTATAGAAAGAAAGACCCTTGAACAGTTACCAGTAAATGGGATGTTTCCACCTAATCCCTGAGAACTCAGCAAACCCTCATGGAAGAGGACGTAGAAAGGTTATAAGAGTCAGAGGGCCTGGAGGACACGGGGAGAACAAGGCCCTCCACTCCAGGCCCTCCAAATCAACATGATGAAAGTTCTTATGAACTCATAAGAGACTGAGCAGCCTGTCAGGGACAGAACAGGTCTGCACCAGATCCTCTGTGTTTATATTATGGCCTTTATTTTAGTGTTTTTATGGAATTAATGAGCATGTACACAAGTGGGTTTCTGATTCTTGTGCCTTTTCTTGTTTTTATTTTCATTCTCTTTAATTGTTTTGCCCAATTTCAATGTGTCAATTTCTGTTCTATTATATTTTCTATTCTCTTCCTTTTCCCCTTTCCCCTCCCCTCCCCTTACCCTCCATCCCACCCCCGACCCCACCCCACCTCATTCCGCCCCACCCCACCCCCGACTCCACCCCACTCGACTCCACCCCACCCCTAACCCCACCCCACCCCTCCCCGTTCCGTCTGTTCTGTTCTGTTTCTGTTCTGTTCTGTTCTGTTCTGTTCTGTTCTGTTCTGTTCTGTTCTGTTCTGTTCTGTTCTGTTCTGTTCTGTTCTGTTCTGTTCTGTTCTGTTCTGTTCTACTTTATTCCCTTAGAAAACTGTTTATTTTCTAATGAGAGAAATAAAGGGAGTGATTCTCAATGGAAGGGGAAGTATGGAGGAACTGGAAGGAGTAGAGAGAGAAGAAACAATAATAAAATTATAGTATGTGAGGAATAAGAATCTATTTTAATAAAAATATATATATTAACAAAGAAAACTATGTGTTAAAAAGACTATTCAATAAATTGCCTTGTTTATTTTCCTGGCCAGCATTGCTAATGTTCCCTTTATTGTTTGAAGCTCACAAGATTTCTCCATTTCTCTTCTATTTGATAGTAATCACAAAATCCTTATCCATACTGCAATGTAAAATCATCCTTTACTTGGCTTCCATAGTATTTGAGCTGGAGAGTTCTCTCTTTTTGGAGCATCTGAATCCCCTTCATCCCCCCTCAGTCCTCTGCAAAATCTAATGGTCCCTTCATAATTTTTTTTTGTTTCATGTTTTTTCTTTAACTGGTAACTCCCAGGACAGCAGTTTCTACTCATGTTATATATTCTCTTCTCTTCGTATCTCTGCCTCCAATTTCACTTCATGCATAATCAATTCATAGGACTTGGGATTCACAATACTGTTTGTCTATGGATCTCATAATTGTTTACCAAGCAATAAATCTATAGTGTATGGCTATATAAATAAAATTACATTTCTACACACCAGTAGATTATAATTTGTCAAAACTTACATAAAAATGTGTAGAAGGACCTTTTTACATAAGTACATTATAGTTACTCAAAGTAAATTTATAAAAATAAAAATCTGTATGTATGTAAAATATCAACAGCTGTTCTATCTAAACATTGTTTAAATAATTAATGTAAGTTACATTTTGAGGGTGCATTGAAGATTTAACCCAGGGCTGGTAAGACAAATACTCTATCATTAAATTCATCCAAAATATACATATACATATGCATACACATACATATAGGCATATAATGTTTTAGAAATATGTCTATCTACATAAAAATAGGTTTTTATCATAATATGCAAAACCTTGAACTGGTTTTAAAAAAACATTCAAATGATATTGTAGAATTAACCATGGAGTTTTCAGTAAGAAACCTGCATTTTATTCTTTTTGGGTTGCAGAAACCCTTTATGAATTCCATTTCCCTCATTTGCAAAGGCAGCCATTAAAATGAAGGACAGTTTAGATTGCCATAACAGAATACCACAGATTTTCTCTGTGGCTTGCACAGAAATCATAACTTCCTTCATTTATAAAGACTGAAATATCAAAGTAAAAATATCCACAGCTTCCTTGTCTTCTTTGATTTTCTGGTTTGCCTATTGTCCTCTCCTTACTGGGTTATTGCATGTTCACAGACAAATCATCCCACCAGATAGCCTCACGCCTGAAGTCAGACCCCTGCCTCTTAAAACAATCACATAGGAAGTTAAGGTTTCAATGCATGAATTTTAGGAGAACCAAATACTAAGCTTAGAACAATAGACAGAATGCCAAATAAGTGCTTCTAAATCTAAAATTTACTGATACTCATGCTGATAAAGAAGGAAGTAAGGTTATAAAATGACTGAAGAATGTAACCCAAATTCAATCCGAATTTCTAAACCAGAAACATTCTAAATCTAATAGAGAGAGAAAAAAAAAAGCTATTGGGATAGTAGGACCAGACCTACTATCATAAAAAAATCTTCTTCTAAATCTAAAATTTAAGCTTTTATATAAAATATTTACTGAGTGTATTTTAAAGTTTGGGGAAGTTTAGCTATAAAAGGTCTGAATTATTTTATCTATTTGTAATAATTTAGATATAGTTATAAAAACAGTGTTGAACAGAATTCCTTAATTACTGTTTTTTCTTTTCTGAAGAAACCCTTGTAACACCTTCATTCAAAACTCTAAATTGGACATGCCGATGGAATTTAAACTGTGACTTTTTAAAGCATATTTCAGTCTGTGTAAGCAAGTTATTATCCCTGATAATACTACAAATATATGGAATTAAATTAGCGAATCTTAGAAGTAAAATATGTGAAGATTTATAGAATCATTGCTCAAAGTATGACAATATTTAATGTATCATGTTAACTATTAAGCAAAATCAGTCCTCCAATTAGAAAAAATTATTTTATATCACACCTCAGAGATTATCAAAAGGTTGAATACAATAGATAGTCCACTTCAAATGGTTCCAGGATAAAAAGTATGATGTCATCCACTGTTTGACTCAAATCAACTGAAAAGGAACCAGAGCTTCATTTTAAGCCCATTTACAATGAGAATACAAAAAAAAATTCCTTTTACGACATCTTCTAGTAGACAAAGTAACATAACCTCCATTAGCTGTGTCAGGATGCATCAGTTTTAGTGAAGCAATAGCAACTATCAACTCATGATTTGAACTGCAGAAAGTCAGACTTTAAATACTGAGAGACACATTCCAAAAGGTTTATTTTGAAATGCACACTGGTACTTCCCATTGAAATAGTGCATATTATGATTATGTTCTTGGCCCATATTTGTCTTGTAATGAGTCAGGGACCTGAAGTACATTATTCATGAATGTCAGCAGCACACTGTTTTGCATAGCAATGCTTCTAAGAGGAGTGGGGGATGAGGTAGGTAGGTCAGACAGTGTGATGGCTATGGTTCCAAGTCAGACAAACACATAGGAGAGCCTCAAAGCCCTCCCTCACTGCAGAACTGAAGCAGTAACAGCTCTGGAACCCTGCCGGGAAGACTCTTCACTACAGTTGAAGATTCTAAGATGAGAATGGCGTTAGAATGGGGACATCCTATTAGCTATATTGGTTCCCTTCATCCTTGATGACTGTGGGACAATAAACACTGTTAATTTGTCTTCTTACAGGCCTGCATCCCAGACCTGCTTTTTATTACATGTGATTTGGTTCTCAATTTATTCTGATATCATTGACTTCAGCTTATATTGCTGCAAATAGTTTTATTTCATTATAAAACAAGATTCAAACTCTTTCTCCACTGCCTGTCTTATAAGCAGCCATAACTTATTTTGTGCTTGCTTCCTTTGACATTCTTGAAAATATGTCACTATTAATGAAATTATAAAAACAATCTGAAATATCTTTTGTTACAATTAATTTTTGCAAGCACTATCTATCCTTTTGTCAGATTGATCCTATCTCTGTACATACAGATACTGGAGGTAAGTAAGACAGAAAAGGGCATGTGTGCTCAGCAGGTCAGAGTGGAAACAGGAAATTTCTAAGGACAATGTAGTAGACTTATTTTCATATTTTACAAGAAACAGACTCTTAGTCAATGGACTGTGCTGTTTAAAGAATGTATTTGTGCATGCAAGATCAGGTGCCTGTGTGTTAAGGAAGCAGAAGTAGGGAGAAAGGCAAAGCAAGAAATTAGTCACTAAGGTGCTACTAAAGTACAACAGAGTGGAGGCGGAGGAAGGACAGGGCAAGATCTTGTCACCGGTTTTAGTCTTTTAAGTTCTGACTGCTCTTAACATTGAAGGACAAGCCATCAATCTGATAGACGAGAAACACAAATTGGGTTTAAAAGACTGAAGCTGCACCAAGTCAGAGACTGTGGCTGAGAAGGAAGTAAGGGATAAGACCTCAAGTATTGAAGCTGGACAAGAAAACTGTTTCTGTTGCCAACTGGCTGAATATGCTGTGCCCTCAACTGGCTATGAGAAAAGTCTATGAGCCAAGCCACAAGTTGTCAAAATGTTGTGAAGACAAGCTGTAGAGTAATGGATTCTATTTTGAATTAGAAATTACTTCCTCCAACTGCTACAATAGAAGCTGTTTGTGCACTTGCCCATAGAGAAGCAAAGTAGACTGACGCTTCATATTAGTAGTTGTGATAGAGTTAGCACTTTGCTGTGGTAAAGTTGTTCTCATGAATGTGAGAATGGAGAGAGCTTGCTATAATCAATGCTCTTGAGATACCCAAGAGGTCAAAGGGTAGTAACGCTGGCCACATGACTATTAGCCAGAGTCAAAACTGGAGTCAGAGATAGACAGAGAAGCGCTTCATCCACTCCTCACTGGCTGTACAATGATGCATGGATCAAGAACAGAGAAAACTCATTTCTCTAGTTGAACCAGAGGACATGCAGAGAGTGTGTGTATCCTCAATTGGCTTGGCTCGTGATAGCCTGAAAATTAATCCAGTTTCTGCCACAGGCCTATAAGCTAAAGGAAACTCAACATTTGTGACCTCTCAAAATGCCTCTCAACCCTTGGCAGTTTCCTGCTATGGTTCCTCAGTTTGCCACTTTTCTGGAACAATTTCAAAAAAATCCTGACTTTCCTTTTCTCTAGTGCAAGACAATGAAGTTGGAGACATAGATTCAGAACAATCTTTGAGGAATGTGAGTGTTGAGCATCTTAGGTTCTTGTGTCATGCACAATTGAGTCTCAAAAGGTTTTATCAGTCTTGAAATCTTTGCATCATTATATAGCCTAAGGTCCAGATGGGTACTAGATAAAATTCTAGAAATAAATAGCTAAGCTTGAGAGGTCTCAACTCTAGATTCCATATATGCTAACATAATATCTACCATAAAAACATATTTTTCTTCTTTTATGTGGCTTTCTTGCTTTATATTCCCACTAATGTAATTGGTAAATGTATTGATTTATGACTTTCTTTTCTTTTGTGAATATAATAGTCTTTTATGGTAGGATGCTTATTTACTGTAACAAAGCTAAGATCCCAAGCCAACATCACTCACCATTAGGTGCTGATTAAGCTGTGTTATTAATATTTTATGTTAAAGTTATTGTCTTCTATTGGCAATGGAAATGGAGTTGAATATGCCCAGTATAGAATCAACAATTTTGCCACAATTTCCAGCACAGTTTCAGAGAAAATAGGAAGGCTTTGACTCATACAGGGTCACTGAGAAAAGAGATGGTTGTTTGCATGGGTGTGGCAATGTGACCAGTCCCATTACTTGTCTCTTTTGTTTTATTTGATTGTATTTTAATGCACTGTACATGTAGGAACAGAACAAGACAACAGGTTCAAACAAGTTAAATTACTGTGCATCATCAAGTGCTTAATTACAGACTGAGTGGGAGGCAAAAGAAGAAAAGACTGTTGATGGGAGTGGCCTGCTCCTGGAGTGTCCTATCCACGGTATTTATATAACACTAAGAGACAGGCACCAAGGAAACACACTGAAGTCAAAATCACTGTTCTTAGAAATGAGAGTCTCCAAAATTCATTTTAAGAAGTTGTATTTCAATTCAGATGACCAGCATATATATATGCAATAGTGTAGGACAACTCGTGTGCAAACATTACTGGCACAAGTCCATGATTAAATGGCAAAGGCTTAGAATACTGATGTGGAACCTGTCACTGATTACTTTCACAAGCAATTCCCAGAAAGCATTGAGCAAGTTCAATAAATCACCCCTTCCTCTTTTCCTCATTTTTATTCTTCTATACAGCTGTATCAACACGCCGAAGAGTTGGAGATAACAATCACATGCTTCATGGACATGAAATAAATCACCAAAAGTCTGCTGTCAATACATCCATGCTCTCAGGATATGGTGCTTCAAGTTACTTGTGAGCATTGTACTTGGTTCATATCTCTGCTCGCGTATTAATGCCCATCAACTCTAAATTCATGACCCATCAGTTTCTGTTCCCCTCTTCCGAATTGACTATTTATTTTATGTACTTTCCTTTGTTCTGCAACAGTGAAGGTACTATGGACTTTTTACATTTTCTATGTGATGTTTTCAATTTGGAGAATTTAAAAAAAATAAAGTTGTAGATAGCAGAAATATGTTGACTGTTATATACCATTTATGGAAAACTCTGAAACTGAGTAAACTTAACTTCATATTATCATGTACTTTTTAGTTTCAAATAAACTTTAAAAAATTGTGCTTTAATTTTAGACTGCTTTATTATTAACAGAAAAAATTAAATATGTGTTTTAATTCAGGAAACCTGGTTCAGTCATCATTTTGCTTTATAATGATACATTTAATGAAGACATAAATTTGACCTTAAGATACTACCAATTAGCAATTGCAATTGAAACATGAAAGGTTGGCCTAAATTATAATATTTACTAATTGCCCTTTATACAAACTATTTAACATTACAATGTAGAAAAAATGAGTATTTTGAGATATAATGAGACATATTATGCTATCATGGCATTTCTGGTCTATTTTGTTCTATCATCCATTTAATTTGTAATTGAACAAGCATCTATTGACTGCTTCCTAAAATTTCAGATGTCTTTCTCATGAAACTTAGCGTCAGTACATATATGAACGAGGAAGCATGTGATATAATTTTAGAGTGTTAAGTGTACTGTAAAAGCCAAACAAATTGTCAGCATGTGTGAGGCAGAGATGTGCCAACCTTGCTAATCTATCTTAAGAAACAACTATTGTTTCACTAATTCTTTGCCTTCCTATTTTTTATTTCTACTTCATTTTCTAAAACCATAACTTTATTTACCTCTCCACACATACTTTTTTTTAGGTGTTTAGTGTTTTCTTTTTCTAAAGACTACAAGTGTATCATTATGTTATAGATTTGGGATGAGAGCATCAAACTAAATCTACCAGTATCCTTCTAGTGAAAATCATTTGAATACACTTACTAAATACAAATACAAGCTTCTGACCTTGTGAATCATGACAAGGAAAATTAGTCAAGTAGTGCAAATCCTTACAGTGCATGCAGATTTGTGTACTTCAAAACTGTTTTTACAGAACAAAGATACTTGATTTGAATCAGCATAAGACTAACAGGCATATTATAACTTCTGAGAGTACCAAGAACACCAAACTGCAGTTTAACATCATTTATTAACTATCAATCTAACCTCAAAAAATTTAAAATTTGAGAACATAAAAATGACGGTTTAAACATTTTTTTCTATTACAATAAGTCTTCAGCAAAGGACTTTAGTCAAAAGAAAACTTCTAAGAAGACTATCACCCTGAGAAGTAAGCATGAGAGCAAGAATTAAGGGGTTCTGCCAGCCATTTTCTTTACTGGACACAGCCAGACAAAGAACAAACTTATTAACTCTCTAAAGCCTAGAATGATGACAACAATTCAGACATTCTGAAGGCTTCTGAAAAACATTAAGACATTGCCATGGTATGACTGACTGCATTAAGATTACTTAGAGATTATTGGTATTTCCCTATAATATGAATGTTGTTAACAGAAGTGATTTTGGAAATAAATTATCACTAGCAAAGTGAAAGGCATTCAAGATTTATTGTTGGTTTTATCATCAGTAATCCTTCATTTTTATATAAAAAATGCATAGTCATCTCTTCCAGTGGCTTCCTATGTAAGTAGAATAGTTTTGGATCTTTTAGCTCTGTCATGCGTAATGTGCTATTAAGTGTTCTTTATACTGTTTGAAGACTCAACTGGAAAAACATGTCTATAGAATGTTACTTGAATACTTTGATGTCTTTAAGTTTTAAATTTAAATAAGAAAATACAAAAAAATTCAGAAGGGCTTTTAAAACTAATTTACTCTATTAATTCTTTATTAATTTGTTTCTTTTAAAAACAATATGGTCTGGACAAATAGTTTTGAAACACATTGTCATAGTTCCTTCTTATTACATCCTTGTCCATACTTTCTCTAAATAAAGTATTGCTATTACAATACTATAAAAACCTCAGTGGGTTTTATGCAGTGAGTTTTCATAAGACAAGAAAGCTGAGGGTGCTGGGTGACAGTCACTCTCTTTCCTTTCTTTCTTCCTTTCTTCCTTTCTTTTTTCTGTCTTCCCTCCATTCCTTTCCTCTCTTCTCCCTATCCCCCTTCCTCAGACCCTCCTCTTTCCTATTTCTTCCATCTTCTGTTCTGTTATTTATACGTATTAATATGCTTAGTAAATTTTTTCTTTTTAATGTAACCTAATAATCATTATGATTAAGTCTTACATAGATGTAATGTACTACCTGATATCCAGACAATGGGTAAAGAAAAATAGCTACATTTTTTTGCTCATTCAAAACTTCTAACATTTATCCAAAGAACTTTCCATTTAACTTAAATGACAAATGGACCAAGTTTTGCCACTTTATCCACATTTCAATAAATATTTTGGCTACTCTTACTTTGCAACCCATATATATATATATTTATTTCTTATTGCTTCCTTTAAAAATATGCTGCATGGGGGAAGGGAAGTGGGTGGGAGAGGGGACAAAGAGGGCTAGGGAAGATCAGGTATAGGGAGAGCTAGAGGAGAGAAAACCAAGAAAGTGAATACAAATCAGTGGCTAGGGTGATGGGTGGTGGTGGTGGTGGTGGTGGTGGTGGTGGTGGTGGTGGTGGTGGTGATGGTGGGTGGTGGTGGTAGTAGTGATGTACATCTCTAAGACATGCCAGACATCTGGGATGAGGAGGCCCAGGAGAGTTCATGAGGGTGACTCTAGCTGAGACTCTCAGCAGTGTGTGACATGGAGCCTGAAGTAGCCACCTTCTTTAGCCAGGCAGGACTCCCAGTGGAGGAATAAGGACACCAACTCACCAACAAGACCTTTGACCCAAAATTTGCCCTGCCTACAAGGCATGCAGGGACAAAGATAGAGAAAAGCTTGAGAGACTGGCCAAAGAATGACTAGCCCAACTTCAGATCCATCCTGCTAGATATTCACACTCAAGTGGTGGGAAAAGCTTTCCTGAGGTGGACTGTAAACATTGTACAATTTGTAAACTTTGTAAACCCTCAGTGCAGAAAAGTAGCCAGGGTCCTGCCTGAGGAACTCCAGAGGTGGGCATCTCCCCCAAACTCCCCTTTCATAACTATCACAAAAGTCATCTCCAGACTCATTAGGTAAATGCTAATTTTAGGTAAAAAGTCTGAACAAAAGCCATCACACCCCAAAATTTCCATCCAAATCCGCCAATCTCTGAACAGTAAAACTCATCAATCCCTACGCTCACTCAAGCTCTGGACTTGAAATCCAACCAATCTTTAGCCTGGAAATCTCCACTATTGAAAGTTCTATCCATGTTACTAATGTGTTGAGTATACCAAAGGATTTAGACAAGCATTTGGAAGAATGAATTATGCTCTTTATCCTATTCAAATTACTGGAAGAAGGTTCAGAATTTAAGGTCAAGGAGGCATCTTGAGTGTCATGCCAAATACCATTGGATTCATGCTTATTCTAAAATCTACAGTGGTAGTCATTATAATTAGGAAGAAGTCTAATGACACGTGCAGTGTATTTGGCATAATTCTAACACCTCTCGGGATGTTTTAATGATACATAGGGAGTTTATGAATTTCAAGAATGCTGCTTTGCTGAGTGTTGATGTGGTAGATACTGCAGATAAAATTACCCATGGCCTGAGGTCAGTATTTCTATTTTGATCAAGCTTCAAATATGGCATATATAACTTGATCATGCTAGCCTTTTTTGTCCTGGGAATACTTTTTATTCCTGTCCATCATATTAAAGCTTTTCTTCAACAGTATCAACATGTTGGCAGCCAAAGCACATGACTTGAAACTGAAAATGGACCCCCAGACAGAGTCATTAAATTAGCAGGCTTGCAAGCCAAGGATTAGTAAGATTCTGCACAGAGCCTTACCAACCTAAGACATAAGTGCATTGTTCTTGATAATGCATATTCCATAATGGGTAAGGAAGGCATTCTTGTCAGAATGAGCTAAGACAGGCTAAGTCTTATTAATGAAATAAAAAAGGGGGAGAGGTGAAGAGCCTTTGGGGCTGCTTGGCAAGGATCTGACATGGGCCAAGGACAAAGAAGTAGACTTCAGGCAGGAATCTAAATCTTATGCTAGAACAAAGAAGTAATCTCAGGTAGGAACCTAAATATTAGGCTAGAAAAAAGAAGTAATTTTAGACAGGAATCTAAAATTTAGGCTAGAACAAGGAGATGGGCTTCAGACATGAAAATGAACTCCGGGCTAGGACAGGGAATTAGGCTCAGATATTTTGGTCATCCTGATAAGCCCTTAGAAAGAGCTATCGCAGGAGTGTTCATGGAACTGTTTTTTTATTGCCTTGCTTTTTATTTGACTATTTGTTTTTATTGCCGTACTTGTTCCTTGACTATTTGTATCTATTGTTTTGCTAAAACCTCAACCTAGAACTAACCTTAATACATGCATGTAATCAAAATGGTATAAAAGCATAAAGGAAGGGGAAATAGGATGGGGGTTCTAGGGAGGGAAAATGGGGAAAGGGGATGACATCTGTATTGTAAATAAATAAAATATCCAATAAAAAATTAAGCTGCAAAAAAAAAAGAAAAAAAAAGAAAAAAAAAAGAAAGAAAGAAAGTTCCATCCAAGCAAGAAGCCCTATAAAATCACTGAATTTTTTCTAATTCCCTGCTGCTATCTGTTCCCTCCCAGGAGCATAGGCAGTCACTGCTGAATTTGCCCCTCCTCACTCTGGACCCTCAAATAAATCACTTTCATGAGTTTTGCTGCCTGGTGTGATTCTCTTATCAGAAGAAGATAAGAAGCATTGAAGAGAAGAAGAGAAGAAGCAAAGAAAAGGAGCAGACCTGAGGCTCCTGAGTTCCTCAGCTTAGCTGGGAATATTCTTCCATGAAAGCTGCAATATCTCTGCTGAAGAAGCTTTTTTTTCCAAAGCTTTGTGGTTCCTGGGCCCCATTGTCTCAGGATGCCCTTACACTGGAATACCCTTTCCTGTTAGAGCTGTATGGTTGCTGGGCTTCCAATTCTCAGGATAACTTCCCATTAGAGCAGAAAGACCAACACATCCCATGAGCAAGAACCAATCCTGAAACTATTAATTGTATTCTGTTATGCTTGCAGATGGAAGTCTAGCATCACTTTCCTCTGAAAGGTTCTACCCAGCCACTGACTGAAAGAGATGCAAAGACTCACAGCTAAATATTAGACAGAAGAATCCTTAAGGAAGAGGTTGGGGGAACCATTGTGACCCCCAAAGGGGATAGAAATTCTACCCCTTTTGAAGAAGGCCAACAGAGTCAATTAGCATGGACCCTGTCTCGCCTGGCTTCAGTGGACTAGGATGCACTTAGTCCTATAGAGATTTGAGGTACCAGTATAGGTTGGTATCCAGGGGAGACCTCTTTCTCAGAGGTGAAGGAAAGGGGGATGGAGGAAGTGGCCTGGGAGGGGAGACTGTAAGGAGGCAGAGGCTACAGTCAGGATGTATAGTGAACAAATAAATAAATTAATGGAGAAAAATGTGTGCCAAAATATAGACACATTACTTGGAGCAGAAATCTTACTACATATTCTCTGTGGTAGAAAACTATACATGAAGTTATAAATGATACACGGGAAACTCTTAGATCATTATGATTAAGTCTGCACCCTCAGCTATCTCACTTGCCACAATGTTAGAACATGAAACATGGCAGCAGGAGAGACAACAAATTCAACAGTGACCACAGCCATAGTGAGACTACTCATACTTGGGTTTGAGCATGGTAGAAATCAAATTCAAGAGTGCTTCAAACACAAGGGTAATAGCATGGTGATAACTGCTGTCTGCTTCCCCATGTCCAGTCTAGCAGAGAATCTTAAGTGTAAACCCTAAAGATGACCACTTAGCTTTTCAAAGTTCTGCAACTGTGCTGCTAGGCATCTTCCAAGAGAAATAGTCAGCTTTTCAGGGTTTTTTTTTACACAAAGTGAATTGAAAAACTATAATCCTTAAAATAAATTATGTGGTCATAATATCTCTGCTCTCCAACCATGGTCATTTCTGAGTGGCTGCCACATTGAAATTTGAGCTGACTGAGTGATTTACTGAGTTTTATTTTATGAGACATTTGGAAAGAAAAGAAACAGAAACTTATTAATACTCAACTATTACTTTTCCTATATGATTTAGGAGCTATTGTCCAAGGTATTTGGAGACCCAGGCTTTATCCATTTAACTAATATCTATCATAAAACACTTGGACAACACTAATCTTACTAAATTAACATTTGTAGAAAGAAGAATGTTTATATGGTTTTCCTAAGCATAACTACATACAGAATCAAATAAACACAAGAAGAGACTTTCAAAATCTTAACTACCTAGTAATCTTGTTCAACCAACATCAAAACATTCAAGGACATATAAAAATACTTGATCATGAAACCAAAGTTATATTTATTATTTTATTATTTATCAATTTTTAATAAATTGATTTAAAAATTGAGATAATTTTTGCCTCCAAAGAACTCCAGTTTTCTACATCAATATAAAGCATTAAGTTCATATTCTCAATGTAAGTAAATTTGTGAAGCCAGGAATGTAACATAGTCATGAAGAATAAAGCTCTGGTTTTGAGCTCTAGTGTTGAAAAATTAATATCTAAGAAATACGCTTATGAAGAATACATGATGATAGGTTGGTTCCACAGATGCAAAGATGTGATGAAAAAAATCATACTTTAAAATTTTGCTTTATGAATAATTTCAAACAAATGACTTTGGTAAGTAACATTTGATGCCTAATCAGTAAATGGAATAATATTAAATTATTTCCATAAAAGTACACTTGGTGAGACATGGAGATGTTCTGTAGTCACAATAATGTAAAACACTCACTGGAAGAATTGCAAACTAGAACCTGACTGGCCACTCTGTTTTTTTTTTCTAATGACCAAAAGCCATATCATAAACTTTGGCTGGCAAATTAAGAGAAATAAATTAAATTAACCCATATACATACACACACACACACACACACACACACACACACACACACACACACACACACATATATATATATATATATATACTTTTACATTGGGGGGAACTTTTACAAGTACCATCCCATTTTGGTTCAAAACTGCTGGATGAACAAAACAAGCCACGACTTTCTGCTTTTATCAAAGCCTATGCTAAATAAAGCATAGCAACTGCTTTGAGAATTACTGAATGGTCGATTTGAAGATTCATGAGTGGTTTTGCTCCGTTCCTTTCCACGTATCTATGTAATCACAGATTTGTGATCCTAGCCTGTGACAAACTAGATTAATTTATGCCACAGAAGTGCGGATGTTAGGTACTGGAAAAAGAACTAAATCTGACTGTGTTTAGACAGAGTAATTTAGCATTCTTTTCTTGTAAAGCTATCAGTGTAGCTTGGGCTGGTCTACCTAGCTAAGGAACTCAATCGTCACACTCTACAGCCCCATTTATACATCATCATCATCATCATCATCATCATCATCATCATCATCATCATCAT
>JANHMN010000016.1:1483000-1508729 GCA_030674055.1 Rhabdomys pumilio
ATCATCATCATCATCATCATCATCATCATCATCATCATCATCATCATAGGTCTTTTGAGGAAGAACCTGAAGCCATATCCCAGGCTAGCCTAGAACTCACTATGCAGTCAAACTCATGGTAAACCTCTTGCCTCAGTCAGTCAAGTGTTGCTTGGATTACAAGAATGCATCACAATCCACTTAAATCCCCTGTCCTTGTAGCAATCAGAAGTCTGTGGGAGATTAGTGATATGTCTGCATCATTAAAGACTTTCCGTTTAGTGATCCATGATGTGCAAAACAAACAGAGTAACTTTAATTCCAGGAGAGATGAGAAGTAGGATAATGGGTGGACAAAGTCTCTACAGTGCAGGAAGGAGCATCAATCGATGTGCAAGTGTCAGAACTGCCAGAGAAAGGGTTTAATATCGATGATTCCCAGGAAAGTGCAATTGTAGAAAGTCAATTTTAACAAATTGTTCAAATTTTGACAATCAAATATAAAAGGTATGCCGTTAATCTCATGTCTTGTCTTATTTTTAGAAAAAGTACCTGCCTTTCACTCATGAAGGTATTTGCTGTCAAGTAACATCGAAATTTTATAGAGAAGATGAAAGTTTACGTTTTGACACTTTTTCCTTGATGGTTGGTCAGAACTAAAATCTAGCCAACCATGACTTTTTGACAGAATGACAGAAACACACAGATCAGTTTCTTTCCTCCCTCTTTATACAATAACCAAAACACCTTCCACAAAGTATGTTCATACATGTAAATAGTTACAATGTATGAAAAAAAAGCTGGTAGACAACTTTCATGTTAATCTCATGTGAAACAAATTTTGAAACTATCTTATTTTAAAATCATTAAAATTAACCAAAAGACTGCTTTTGTTTTTAAATCACAATACCAATGTTACCAGGAGAAAATAAGACAAAGCATTAATAAAATCAAATATCTCAGTCTCTTCTTAAATTTTTCACATGACAAGAATTTTATATGTTATTTTATAATTATATTCATAAAATGTATATATGATATATACATAAAATATACATGTATATAGCAGGAACAACAGCAGTAGTTTGTTTTGGACACCTCTTGTACTTTGATAACATCTCTAAAGGATCTTTCTTAGGAAAGATTTCTAGTTCTAGGTTTTTTTTGGATGACCTATGTCTATTAAGGGAAGCATTGTCAACTCAAGTAGCATAACATTTTTTAACTCTATATATGTTTGCATGTGTGTGTGTGATCTTTACTAAACATGCAATCTTTCCTGAAGGCTTTTTCAAACATCTTTAATGATATTATAATTTTTTCTTGTCAGTGCTTCCCTCCATCTCTCAATTAACGCTCCTTTCTCACTCAATATAATATATTCCAGCTACATTTAAATACTTATCCTTATTCCCACAGATATATGTAGCTTGCACCCTTCATCAAATAAGTGTCTCTTTGCACTAATTAGAGAACCTAACGGAAAACCACAACTGATTGAAATATATAGAATGACTTATCACAGAGTACCTTGCCCTCATGGACACATCTACACCTGCTACACATATGGTTTAGGGAACTTTGTGAAAGATAGGGATGAAAAAATTGTGAGAGCCAGAGGTTCAAAAGCCAGTTCTGTGATTGTATTTTCTAGAAACGAAAAGGAAGCTACTGACTTATGTTATAATAACAATATGTAGTTGCCTAACAACTGAGCAGTTGCCTAGAGAAAACCCAAACACTGACTACAGGAATAGATATACTAGCATGGGAAGGAAACATCTCACAGGCCCCAACCCTAGAGAAAGAACTGCAGGGTTGCTGAGAGAGGGAGAATTTGTCTTCTACAGGGATGAGTCTCCTAACTGGTTATTGAATACCAAGAGATTTGTGGGCAACCCTGAAGTCATACACATAAAACCTATACCAAATGGATTCAGCAAGTTGTGTTTGTATATTAATATAAGTTACATATTAATGTGTACATATATATGTACATGTGTTGTGTAGGTGGTGTGTGTGTGTGCTTGTATGTGTGTGTGTATGTTTGTGGAATTGTGTGTGAAGTGTGTGTGTATACATGTGTGTACATATAGGAAAAAGAAACCACCAATCTGAGGAGGAAAGTGGAGCATGGGTGATAGGAGAGGACATAGGAGAAGTTGGGGAAGTAAAGGAAAAAGAAATGCTGTAATTATATTTTAATGAACATAAAAAATATTGTGCTCACTTCTGGAGCACATATACTAAGATTGGAATCATATAGAGAAGATTAGCATGGTCCCTGCACAAGGATGACATACAAATTCATGAAGCATTCCATATTTTTTAAGAAGGAAAACAGAAAAAAAGAAAAAATGTTATTAAGAAAAAGAAAACAGAAGAAGACACAGTCTACACATTGATTTGTTTGATGTTTCTTTTGAGGTTATTTTAACTTTTATATAGACCCTTCTTATATTTTATCATTTATCATTACTTTTAAACTGAGTAACATACCATCTAGAATTTCAATCCAGATAGAGCTTGGTTACTATACCTTAGAAAACCATGTAGCATGTGCTTCTGTCCCTAAAGAGAAAGGCTTGAATTGTTTCAGGGTTCAGTTTTGGCAAAACTACTGTCTAAATGATACTGTTATCTCTTCTCAAGAGCCAAGCAACAGTATCGTGGTTAAAGTAACCTCTAAAGCTTTGCTAAAGGTTTAAACATTTGAATGATAATCTAGTTTTCCTTTGCTTGTTCAGTATCTAGAACATTTGTATTAAAAGGAAAGTTACTCTCATCAACTTTCTGGCATTAATCTTTACAGGAAACTCAAGGGGATTTCCTCCTCTACTCCTCCTGTTCACTAAATAATTTGCTAGATTAATAAATAATTTCCTCTTTTATTTATTTTAAATTTATTTATATTTGGCCATTTAAATATCTGTGTTGCAAAACACGTGGTGTTTGTTAATCTGCTGTCGTATTATTACTCTTGGTCAGTTTTGCCATTTGGGGACCTGTAGAAACCTTATCAGTTGGTTGTCGACTATTTCTGTCTGTATTGGTAATGTTTAGCAGTTTCCTTGCTTTCTGGTACTGTTTATTCTCCTAGTTGGAAAAAGACATATCTGCATTATCTCTTTCAATTTTTGACAAGAGCTTCTCATTAATTTTCTATCTCACCAAGAACCACATCTTTGTTATGACACCTTTACTTTTCTTCCCATGCACAGAAGATCAGGGAGCACTGAGGTTGTTTCAAGTTTTTCCTTCCCTAAACAATGCTGCTGTGATGTTGTCTTGTCAGTATCCTTTTAAACAAATATGCTTTTGTTTCTTGTTTGTCTGTGCTATTTATTTTAATGGAGGCATGATAATTCATGCCACCAACAAATGAACACAATCTATGTATAAACTACAGAGGCATAGAGCAATGAGTAATTTAAAGTTGTCAAATATTTACTTCCCTTAGAAGTGAGTTTAGAGAAAAATGTTTCAATGTCAACTGATTATCTTCAGTTATAAATATGCAGGTCATTCATCCCTAAAAACGTAGTACAGTCTCAGTGATCATCATAGGCAATTGTGGTAAAAACAGCCACAGTAGTGATCACTGGACTTTGTTTAACGCCTTGCTTGCTCTTTGACTATTTGTGTTTATTGTCTTGCTTCTTCCCTTACTATTTGCATCTATCTTATTGCTATTTCCTCAACCTTGAACTGACCTTAATACTTGCATGTAATTAAAATGGTATAAAAGGAAAAAGAAGGAGGAGGGATGGAATAGGGGTTCATGCGGGGATGAGGAAAGGGGGTAACGTCTGAAATGTAAATAAATAAAATATAATAAAAAATAAATGCAATAATAAAAAGAGCCACAGTGTGTATGCAGCTACAGTGCATAGTATTCTCCAGACACAGCAGGGGAGTTGACCATATTAATTCACAGAGACTATAACAGAGTGCACAAGACCTATGCAAGCTAAAACCTGGTAATTCTCAAACAATTAATGAAAATATTATTTTAATTATTTTAAAATTATTTCTTTACATAGAAATGTACTTAAAACCTCATTTTATTTTAATTAAACTATTCCTTTAAGGCAAAGAACACTAAATTCTGGAATTGGATGGAAAATTTTTTACATTCACTGTAGATTTACTTAAACATTTATTTTTTAATGTATCTAAATCTATACTTTGAAATTCTCTTGGGTAAGTATATTAAAATACAACATATATCAAACAAAAGACTGCAATTCTCAATTCTGAAGAATATTTTCAACAATAATCATATAAAAGCCTATATTTTAAAAGCAGTAATCAGGGCCAGCAAGATAGAACAACAGGTAATGGTGTTTACCCACAAGCTTGAAGACCTGAATTACGTCTTCAAGATGTACATGATAGGATGTAACTGGTTTTAGTTCGATATCCTTTGGCTTTGACAGATTTCTCAACCTTCCTAATGCTGTGACCCTTTAATACAGTTCCTCATGTTGTGGTGACATATAAACATAAAAGTATTTTGTTCCTATTTCATAACTATAATTTTGCTATCATTATAAATTGTAATATAAATATCTAACATATATAGGATATCTGAAATGTGACCCCTCTGAAAGGATCATTCAACCCCAAAAGGTTAAACTATTGATAATATGCCAAGAAGCATGTATCCAAGCCCCACTCTCAATGGTAAATTTGATAAAAAAGACTGCTAACTACAAACTTCATAAAAATATCAATAAATATATGTAAAGATGCTAAATGTCATGGGTTGTGGGAGAAGTATAAAATAAAGACATAACAAAAGGCTCCGATATAGTATTCAGAATGGCAGAAATTAAAACACATATTAACACACACACACACACACACACACACACACACACACACTATTTGAAATGTTGGCAAGGACTCAGAATACCTGGAACTCTGATGCCTTATTTTTGGTATTAAAAATTGGATAGATATATTGGAATTGCTTGAAGAGTCATTAAAATGCATAAACACATTTACAACATGCTCTGATATTTGCTTATTTGTATAAAGAAAATAAATCAAGACAGGTGTTCATTGAAGTCTGATATTTGAATGTTCATAGCCTTATCTTATTTATGATATTTTCAACTTGGGAAAACTTGAATGTACGTGAATAGAAGAATGTAAGTATGGTGTTTATACATATTATTTGTTTATATTTATGCAATGGAATGTTTCTCAAAAGGATGGATCAATTTCAAAGGCCTATGTATTTGAGCAGTCCTGAGCTAGCTGCAGGTTGTCCCAGGAGCTCCATTGTCAGGCCATGCTCTGCCAGCCTCTATTGGGCCTGTTGAATGAGGAACAACCAGGTTTGATCATTTCCCTCCATTCCCTTCCTGCCCCTAGGCATGCCCAGCCTCCCTGAGCTAGCTTTGGGGTGTCCCTAGAGCTCTATATCATCTGGTCACTTCTCTGATGGAAACAGAGGAAATAAAGAAAACACAATTTGAGGGAACTCTGGAGTTAGAAACCTAAAAAAGAGAATAGAAACTACAGATGCAAGCATCGCCAACAGAATAAATAGATGAAAGAGAGAATTTCAGGCATAGAAGGTACTCCAGAAGAAATTAATACATCAGTCAAAGACAATGTTAAATCTTAAAAAATTATGACACAAAACATTCAGGAAATCTGGGATAATGGGAAAAGACCTAACCAAAACATAATAGGAATAGAAGAAGCTGAAGAGCCCAGAATCAAAAACCAGAAAATATTTTAACAAAAACATAGAATAAAATTTCTCCAACCAAAAGAGCTGCCTATAAGCAGACAAGGTTACAGAATGCCAATTAGATTAGACCAGAAAAGAAACTTCTCCAGCCATATAATAATCAAAATACAAAATCTACAGAACAAAGAAAGATTACTTAAAAGCTGCAAAGTATTCAATTCTATTGCACTGTTCTACCTGACTGTATCTGCACCAATACCATACAGTTTTTAACAATGTTGATCCGTAATACAGGGTGAGGGATGGTGATTTTCCCAGAAGTTCTTTTATTGCTGAGAATAGTTTTTAGTATCCTGTGTTTTTTGTTATTCCAAACGAATTCGCATCTTGCTCTTTCTAACTCTATGAAGAACTAAGTTGGAATTTTGATGGGGATTTCATTGAATCTATAGATTATTTTCAGCGAGATGGCCATTTTTACAATAGTAATCCTGCCAATCCATTGAAGATGCAGAAATGAACCCACATACCTATGATCACTTGATCTTTGACAAAGGAGCTGAAACCACACAGTGGGAAAAAGACAGCATTTTCAACAAATAGTGCTGGTTCAACTGGTCAGCATGTAGAAGAATGCAAATCAATACATTTTTATCTCTTTGTACAAAGCTCAAGTCAAAGTGGTTCAAGGACCTCCACATAAAACCAGATACACTGAAACTAATATAAGAGAAAGTAGAGAAAAGCCTTGAACACAGGGGCACAAGGGAAAATTTCCTGGCTTATGCTCTAAGATCAACAATAGACAAATGATACCTCATAATTTGCAAAGCTTCTGTAAGGCAAAGGATACTGTCAATAAGACAAAACAGCAGCCAACAGACTGGGAAAAGATCTTTACCAATCCTACATCTGATAGAGGGTTAATATCCAATATATACAAAGAACTCAAGAAGTTAGGCTCCAGAGAATCAAATAACCCTACTAAAAATGGGGTAAAGAGCGAAATGAAGAATTCTCAACTGAAGAATATCGAATGGTAGAGAAACAACTAAAGAAATGTTCAATATCCTTTAGTCATCAGGGAAATGCAAATCATGACAAACCCAAGATTCCACCTCACACCAGTCAGAATGGCTAAGATCAAAAACTAGGTGACAGCAGATGCTGGTGAGGATGTGGAGAAAAAGGAACACTCCTCCACTGTTGGTGGGATTGCAAGCTGGTACAACTCTGGAAATCAGTCTGGCGGTTTCTCAGACATTGGACATACGTTTACCACAGGACCTAGATATACCACTCCTGAGCATATACCCAGAAGATGCTCCAACATATAACAAGGACATATGTTCCACTGTGTTCATAGCAGCCTTATTTATAAAAGCCAGAAGCTGGAAAGATCCCAGATGTCCGTCAACAGAAGAACGAATACCGAAAATGTGGTACATTTACACAGTGGAGTATTACTCAGCTATTAAAAACAATGAATTCATGAATTTCTTAGGCAAATGGATGGGACTAGAAAATATCATCCTGAGTGAGGTAACCCAATCACAAAAGAACACATATGGCATGCACTCACTGATAAGTGGATATTAGCCCCAAAGTTTGGAATACTCAAGATACAATTCAGACTGTTGTGGATATCCTCGGCCTTGTATTTTAATACTAATTCCCCTTTCCTGTGAAGGGCTGCAGAGGAAGTGTGAGTCACTACACAGGGTGAATTCTAGTGAATCTTTTGCTCATATTAATTTGTAAAATAAAGGCCAGAGACAGTGATTGGGCAGAAGAAGGAGAGGTGGAGAAATAAAGGTTGGTGGAAGAGAGCAAAGATGGAGGAGGAAGACAATGAAGGAGACAACGACTGGGAAGCAGGAGGTAGAAGGACAGATGTAGGGTCTGGAAAATCCTCAAGTTATAAGGGTTTCATTGCTGGGGAACAGAGTAATGTAGGTGTATCTGCCCAATCTAGCTTACAGAAAATATTTGTAATTACTGAGTTGTGTTTTCATTGACTGGTCTTATTTGGGTTGGAGATTTACCGCAACAACAGATCACATGAAGCTCAAGAAGAAGGAAAACCAAAGTGTTGATGCTTCAGTGCTTCTTAGAAGGGGGAACAAAATACTCAGTGGAGTAAATATGGAGACAAAGTGTGGAGCAGAGACTAAAGGAAAGGCCATTCAGAAACTGGTCCACCTGAGGATTCATCCTATGTGCAGTCACCATATGCAGACACTATTGTGGATGCCAAGAAGTGCTTGCTCACAGGAGCCTGAAGTAGCTGTCTTCTGAGAGGTTCTGCCAGAGCCTGGCAAATACAGAGGAAGTTGCTCACAGCCAACCGTTGGACTGAGCATAGGGTCTCCAATGGAGGAGTTAAAGAAAGGATTGGAGGAGCTGAAGGGGTTTTCAACCCTATAGGAAGAACAACAATATCAACCAAGTAACCCTCCCCCTACTCCCCAGAGCTCCTAGGGACTAAACCAACAACCAAAGAGTACACATGGAGGGACCCATGACTTCAGTCGCATATGCAGCAAAGGATAGCATTGTTGGGTATCAATGGGAGGAGAGGCCATTGCTCCTGTTAAGACTCGATGTAGTTAAGGGGAATGCCATGGTGGGAGGCTGGAGTGGGTAAGTGGGTGCGAGAACATTCTCATAGAAGCAGGTGGAGGGAGATACAATAGGAGGTTTCCAGAGGGGACTGGGAAAGGGGATAATATTTGAAATGTAAATAAATATCACAATATATTTATGATATATTATATGATAATATATTATATACATATATAATACTTTGTATTGGAATGAAAAATGTAAAAATGAAGAAATTTAGTTTTATTAAATCCTTAAAAATAAGCTGTAAGGTGAACAACATCCATTCAATATACAAAAGCAGATCTACCAGAATTGTACCTGGATTCTCAATGGAGACTTTAAAAGCTAGAAAGCCTTGAATGTGTCTTATATCCTCTTAGAAAGCAGACTAAGATATCAACCTAGATTACTATTCCGAGAAAAAGTCTCAGTCACTATAGATGGAGAAAAGAAGATATTCAAACACAAAAACTAAATTTAAATATTATCTATCCACAAATCCTTTCCTTCAGGAAATAACTGAAAAAAAAAATCTCTAACCCAAGACAGTTAACTACACATAAGAAATAAATATTTCCATACCAGTGAAATCAGAATAAGGAAAACACACATGAGTACACATGCAAACACACACACACACACACACACACACACACACACACACACACATGCACGTGCATGCACACACACGCGCGTGCGTGCACACACACACACACACACACACACACACTGCACCAACATCAAAATAATATAAATTAACAATCATTGGTCATTAATATCTCTCAATATCAATGGACTCAATTTCCGAAGAAAAAGACACAGGGTAACAGAATGGATGTGAAAACAGGATCCAACATTCTGCTGCATACAAGAAACACACCTCAGAAACAATGGTGGATAGTACCTCAGAGTAAAGGGCCATGAAAAATGTTTTCTAAGCAAACAGACCCAAAAATGAAGCTGGAGTAGCCATTATAATATCTAACGAAATAGACTTTCAACAAAAATTAATCATAGGAGATAAGGAAGAATACTTTATACTTAACAAAGGAAAAATCTATGAAAATGCTACCTTAATGTTGAAAATATATACCCCAAACACAAAGGTACATACATTCATAAAAAGAAACATTACTAAAGTTGAAACCACACATTGAGCCTCAAACATTAATAGTTGTAGACCCCTCTCTCATCAATGGACAGATCACTGAGACTGAAACTAAACAGAGAAATAATGAAACTAACACAAGTTGTGAAACCAATTGACCTAACAGATATCTATAGAACCTTTCACCCAAACACAAAAGCATATATCTTTTTGCAGCACCTCATGGAACCTTCTCCAAAACTGAACATATATTTGGTCAAAAAGCAAGCCTCAACAGATACAAAACAATTAAAGTCACTTCTTGTATTTTATCAGACCATCATAGGTTAAAGATGGACTTCAACAACAACAGAAACAACAAAAAGCCTACAAATTCACAATACAACAAGCAAGCAAGTAAACAAACAAACAAAAAACCCTGAACAACTCTTTACTCAACCATCACTGGGTAAGAGAAGAAATATTTTAAAAAAATTAAAGACTTTCAAGAATTCAATAAAAATTGGGGCATAACATATCAAAACTTATGGGACATGATGAAGTTATTACAAAGAGGAAAGTTTATAGCACTAAGTGCTTTCAGAAACTGATCAAAGAATTCTCATACTAGCAATTTATAAGTGCCTGAAAGTGCTAGAGCAAAAGGATTCAAACACATACAAGAGGAGTAGACAAAATGAAATAGTCAAATGCAGGGCTGAAATTAATCAATTAGAAACCAAGAGAATAATATGAAAAATCAAAGAAACCAAAAGCTAGTTCTTTGAAAAAAAATCAACAAGATAGATAAACCTTTAGCCAAAGTAACTAAGAGGCAGCAAGATAGTATACAAATGAACACACTCAGAAAAGGAAACTTAACAACAGACACTGAGGAAATTAAAAGAATCGTTAGAATCTACTTCTAAAGGCTGTACTCCACAGAATTGGAAAATCTAAATGAAAATAATCATTTTCTAAATAGATACCATTTACCAAAGTTAAACCAAAATCAGGTAAACTATTTAAACAGTCATATAAGCCCCAAGGAAATAGAAGCAGACATTAAAATCTCCCAATCAAAAAAAGCCCAGGACCGGATGGTTTGAGTGCAGAATTCTACCAGACTTTCAAGGAAGAACTAATAGCAACACTACTGAAAATACTCCACAAGACAGAAACAGAAAAAACTTTGCCAAACTCATTTTATGAGACCACAGTCACCTGGATACCTAAACCACACAAAAACTCAACTAGAAAGAGAATTTCAGACATTATAAACATTAATGCGAAAATATTCAATAAAATGTTCACAAACCAAATCTAAGGACACATCAAAACCAATATCCAACATGATCAGGTAGGCTTTATCAGGGGCATAGGGATTGGTCAATATACAAAATACATCAGCATGATGCACCATATAAACAAGCTGAAAGGGAAAGAATCACATGATCATCTCATTAGATGTTGAAAAAGCCTTTGACAAAAATCCAACACCACTTTATGTTAAAAGTCTTAGAGAGACAAGAGATACAAGTCACATACCTAACATAATTAAAGCAAAACAGAGCAAGCCAATAGACAACACCAAAGGAAATGCCGTGCAACTTAAAGCAACTCCACAAAATCAGGGACAAGACAAGGCTGCCTGCTTTTTCTCTATCTATTCAACATAGAACTTGAAGTTATATCTAGAACAATAAGACAACTAAAAGATATCAAGAAGATACAAATTAGAATGGAAGAAGTCAAATTATTTCTATTTGCATAAGATATACTAGTATATAAAAGTGACCCTAAGGTTTTTTATTTAACCAGAAAATGCCTACAGCTCATAAATAACTTCAAAAAATTGGTTGAATAAAAAATTAACTTAATTTATATAGACCATATATGTTATGAAAGGGAAATTAGGAAAACAAAACCCTTTACATAAGCCATGAATAATATAAAATATCTGGGTGTAACTTTAAGCAAGCAAGTGAAAGACCTGTATGAAAAGATCTTCAAGTCTTTGAAGCAAGAAATTAAGGAATATATAAGAAAATGGAAAGATCTCTGCTTTTATGGAAAAAACAAAAATCTCAGGATAGACAAAATAATCATGTAAAACAAAACAAACAAACAAACAAACAAACAAAACCCTCAAAACAAAACAAATTTTTGGGCATCCCTGATTTCAAGCTATACTCCACAGCAATAGTAATAAAAACTACATTGTTTTGCCATAAAAACAGACATATTGTTTAAAGACCCAAAAAATAACCTACACACCTATGGGACTATTGATATTTGATACAGAACTACATTTGACAAACTAAATAATGAAAAGAAAAAAGCAATTTCAACAAATGGTGCTGGTCTAATTAGATGTTTGCATGTAGAATAATGCAGATAGAACCATGTCTATTGCCCTGAACCAAAATCAAGTTCAAGTGAAGCAAAGGCCTCAATATAAAACCAGACACACTAAATCTAATATAAGAGAACTTGGGGGATGGCCTTGAAGTTATTGGCATAGAAGACAACTTTCTGAAGAGAACACTGATAGCACAGGTAGTAGACCTTTAATTAATAAATGGGACTCATGAAAGTAAAAAGCATCTGTAAGGTAAAGGACACTTTCAATAGACAAAATAGCAGCCTACAAAATGGGAAAGGATTTTTACTAATTCTCAGAGACTGAACCACCAAACAAATAGCATACAGGGTTTGGGTTCTAGACCACCCCCCCATTTCTAGCAGATATGCATATTGGTCTCCATGTGGGTTGCATGACAAGAAAAGCAGGGGCTGTCTCAGACTCTCTTGCCTGCCACTGAAGCCTCTACATGACCTGCCTGGTTGGGCCTCAGCGGGAGAGGAGGTGCATAGTCCCGATGGAAATAGATGTCCCAGGGTGAGATGGTATCTAAGGCAGGGTTTCCCTTCTCTACAGAGAAGGGGAGGAGGTAGTGAGGCAAGAGACATGTAAGGGCATGACTGGGAGGACAAGAGAAGGGGGGCTGTGATTGGGACGTCATGTGAATAAGAAAAAAATCCAAATCATAAAAAAAACCAAAACCTTTGTATTCAGCAAATAAAGCCATGTACAAGACTTATTTACTGTAAAATATATATATGTGTGTGTGTGTGTATGTATGTATACATATATATTATATATATATATATAATATAAAATATATTAGATATTATATAATGTATTATATATTATTTTATATTAATAATGTATATTATATATTGTTATATATAATATATTATATATGTACTATTATATATAATATATTACTATAATATCTAATATATATTATATGTTATTATTATAAATTTATATATACAAATAAATATATGTGTATGTATGTATGTATATATGTATGTATATGCTAAAATATATTGAAATGTATGCTTAAGTGGGCAGAGAGATAGCTCAGCAGTTAAGAGCAATTGTTGCCTTTTTAAAGGACAGCAGTTCCATTCCCAGTACACTTGCAGGGGCTCACAACAGCCTGCAACTTTAGTTGCAGGAAGCTGGACAATTTCTGAAGTTCAATTTCTTTGAAGCCTTCTACAGAAAAATGGCTCACATAAACTCATGCATACATACACTGACTCACATAGAGTGTAATCTTTTGAGAATGGATTGCTCCATTAACCATGATGTACTGAAGCCTATGTAAAGTCTTGTAGGATAGGAACACATGCAGGGTTGCTAGATGCCTGCAGCAATGGCAAAGGAGGGGGGATGGGTTCAGTAATGAAAGTACAAGACATCCGTGACATAATCAGGAGCTTTCTTTACTTCACTGAGGTATTTCAAGGAATGTAGACATTAAAAATAGTATTCTTGACTTTGATACCATAGTATTAAAACCATAGAAAGTGTAATTATTGGGGAAAATTTGGTACAGCATTCATATATATTCAGGATCTCTCAGTATTTTTTTCAAATGTCCTGTGTACTTCTAATCATTTTTAAATGTTTTATAAAGAATTAATTAACATATTTAATTTGCTGGTATATAATACTATGGGTTAAATTATGTGCTCTTTCCAAAATTTTATTGAATTTCAACTCAGCTACATGTCAGATTGTAACCTTGCTTATATATTAGGCTGTTAAAGATGTAATTAATGCTACATGAGGTCACTGGAATGGTTCCTTATGCAGTGTGACTAGTGCTTTGTAAGGAGAGCCATATGAAAAGAAAGCATGTACCATCAGAAGGCAACCACCTACAACAAACCAGCCAATAGTGCCTCACATGAAACTTGTTCTTGAATATCCAAGACCGAACTGTAAGAAAATAAATCCCTGTGATTTAAGGAACACATTCACTCTCTAGAATTGCTCACAAGGAAACGGAAGTGGCTAATTGTCAGCATGGGTATCTTCAAACTTAGAGTTCCTACAAACATTCTAAGTTCCTACAAACATGTGCTTTTTGATTACCTTTCAGAGGAAATGAAATCTTAGTGACTTGACAAAGTTTGATCAAGTTTACAAAAGCAGCAGAATTTAGACCCTGTTCTGCTCAACTTCTCCCTGCTTGATGCTGACAACACAGTCTTGGAGTCAGGATTGATTTTAAGGCATTGAGAGAAAACAGAAAACCACCATGTGATTCTGATCACTAAAATCTCAAGCCAAATACTTTCTAAAGTTAAATACTTTGGAGAAGCATGTTGCCTCACTGCAGGGATATTTAGTAGATCTAGCATGTTTTGTAATAGCCAATTACACGTTCCATGAAATGGCAGCTGAGGTTTTTCTATTTAAATTCTAGGGTGGGGTAGTCATCTTATTTTCTTTAAAAATTGAATAAGATCAAAATTGGAGTCTCACAAAATACTCATTTAAATGAGTATACGATAAATAAGAGGAAGTAATGAGAGCATATTTTTCTTATTTGTGAACAGGAATGAAGGAGGAGTTTAATGTTTGCACAGCATTAGACTTCGTTAGAACAAAGTTACTATAGTAGCCAGCAAGTAGTTTATTGGTTGCCTTGTAACTATTTACTAAACTACATCAGTGAAACATTTGAAATGTAAAAGATATTCAATTCACTATAAACAATGTATTTTATGATATAAAATGGCTAATATATTAAATTGTGGTTCATTAAAATTCAGGAAAAACAACAATGTGATATAAAAAGATAAGTATAATATCTGACTTAGTTTGGGTTACAATTGCTATGATTCAACACCATGACCAAAAGTAAGTAGGGGAGATAACGGTTTATTTGAACTTTTTTCAGAACAAGAACTCCAATAAAGAGAAAACTGGAGACAGGAACTGGTACCAGGGAGGTGTGCTGTTTATTGGCTTGCTTTTCATGGCTCTGTATGCTTTTTTATAGATCTCAGAATCACCTCCACAGGATGTCAAGACCCACAATGGGGTGGAACTCCCCATCAATCACAAATTTAGATCATACCTAAAGGCATGCCTATAGTCCAGTCTTATGGAGCCATTTCTTATTTGGAATTGCTCCTCTAGATAACTCCAGTCTATGTCAAGTTGACATAAAATTAGCCAACACAATATCTATACACAAAGGGAGTACTAATGTTCACAATGATATCAAAAATACAAAAATAATGAAGCATATTTCAATATTAACCCAACCTTTTAGAAATGTAATGGTAATAAACTATGTTATATATTTCCATGCACAAGCAGAAACATAAAACAAAAACTGGCCAAATGAAACTAGTAACATATTCAAGGTATATTTATAAACTTATTTAAAAGTAAAAAGATCTTTGTAATAAATAAATATGAATATAAAATCCTATATGGGCTATTTGAATCATTTTAATAGGAGTAGAACTTTATAAACATTGTTCTATCTAGTATTACTAGTAAGGGGTAAATCACTTATAATCCATAATTCTAAGAATCTTTATTGACATTGATTACTTAACTAAACTCTTCTCCACATTTTAAAGGATGTTTATAGTTTCATGAGAACCATGTTTTCTGGTGTGTGGGATGTTACCTGTGCCACAGAAGCTATGGAAGTAGAAATCTCTAACTCTGCACTGTGGATATACAAGTCAGTTAACTGTGATGCTATGTTAGTGCCTTACCAAAGCGTCAAAATGAAATAGTGTCAACACATAGGCTGGAGAGCCCTAAATAGTTATGATTATCATGGTTAAGAGCATTTGCTGCTCTTCAAGAGGTCCTGAGTTCAGTTCCCAGCAACCACATGGTGGCTCCCAACCACCTGTAATAGGATGTGATGCCCTCTTGTAGTATGCATGAAGAGAGAGATGGTGTACACACACAGATAATAAATAAATAAATAGTCTTTTAAAAAATACCTTACTTAAAGGTTGTAGCTCCTTCAACATTGATGAAAGTAGCATAATATCAGAGTGGAAAAAGAATGATTACATAGAGTCTTAGAAATACAAGGTTACTTCCCACTGCTTATGAACCAAAACACTGGATAAAGAAGTAATGGCTCAGAAGCAGGGGAGAAGAAATTATTACCCTACATATGATGTGAAAAAAATCTATTTTTAATAAAACTAAAATTATAAAAAAGAAAGTATAAATAATGCTGAGTCAGAAGAGATGGCTCATTGTTTAGGTGTTTGACCTGCTCTTCCAGAGGATGAAGGGTTAATTCCCAATATCACAGGGCATTTTAAACTATTTGATTTCAGTTCCAGGGGTCAGTAACATCTTCTTCTGGCCCCTACAGGCACCAGGTAATCATGTGCTGCACAGATATCTAATGCTAATGTATCACTTTACACAACACACACACACACACACACACACACACACAGAAAGAAAGAGAGAGAGAGAGAGAGAGAGAGAGAGAGAGAAAGAGAGAGGGAGAGAGAGAGAGAAAGAGAGAGAGAGAGAGAGAGAGAGAGAGAGAAAGAGAGAGGGAGAGAGAGAGAGAAAGAGAGAGGGAGAGAGAGAGAGAGAGAGAGAGCCTTTCCTACAAAACATTAGATTTTGACAGTTGAACATATACAGTATTTGCCTTTTTGCTGTTTTTTTTTTAAACAGCAATGAAAATATTGTAGTTAAAGTGGTTTTAGTTCATGAATTTTTTACCTGTGAATTTGGCTCATTAAGTATTAGATACTGAATATGATTAAGTGGGTCTAGGAATGTAGCTCAGCTGGGAGAAGACTTGAGAGCACACATGAGATGATTCAGAACTTCATCAAAACAAACATATAAACATTTATAACACATTGATACTGTAAAAGTCCTGTTTTAATTTTAGTTCATGACATAGGCTATAATAAAAATTATATAATATATAATATATAATTAATATATAATATATGATATATGATATATGATGTATGATGTATGATGCATGATGTATAATTAATATATAATATATAATAAATATGTAATATATAAAATATAATATATTATATATAAAATATAATATGTAATATATGATATATGATATATGATATACAATTGATATATGATATAAGATATAAAATATATAATTAATATATAGCATATAATATATAACATATAATGTATAATGCATAACATATAATAAATAATAAATATAATAAATAATAAATAATAAATATATAATATATAATATATTGTATAATGTATAATGATGTATAATGTATAATGTACAATGTATAATGTATAATGTGTAATAATGTGTAATAATGTATAATAATATATAATAATATAATATGATTTTTTATTTTTTCTATAAAGAAACCATTAAGTTTGTTAACTGTTTCAGGGAATTTTTCACGGAAATTTTTTGTTTTCTAATTAGTTTTGTCAAGAAACTCAGATTATCAAAGCAAAAGGCACATTTTACAAAATGCAGTTTAACAAAGAATAGAAAATTATTTTTCTGTTATTCTACTATTTCTATCATTAGCAAACATTGCTAATTTCTAGAAGATGGTGCTTTTAAATTCCATAAAGTCAACTTTTGCAGCCTCTGGGATGTCCTTCTTGTGTCTATTTATATTGCTTATATACAGAAGAAAAATTATTAGTAAGCCAAGTCGTGTGGCACATGTGTACAGCTTCACGTTTTAACTAGTAAAGAACAACCGTTGAAGGCAATGCTCTACTAAATAGTAAGACCTTATCTAAAATTAGGTCCTAATTAGGTCCACCTCCTGAAATATGTGAAGACAGAGAAAAATCATTTAGAGATTAAAAATGTGACCAAACTGAAAACTTCAGACTTAAGTTCATTTCAGTAAACAGTTGCACGTCAAATTTTACAAGGACAGTGACTGTTTACTCCTCTAGTTGGACCTGGGAGAGTGGGGCCTAAAAATGAGGCAGACTAAAATCTCATGCCATTGACAACTTTAGTTGGAGCATCAGATGATTTATACTCCAAGAGTTATGAAGAGTCACCCGAGTAATGTTCCTAACCACAAAGACATGTCACACAGGGCAAACATGTGTGTTTCCACAGAGGCACATGAATAACAACAGCTGAAGGGATTTCACTCCTATCCACTACACTTGGGCGGTGCATAAAAACACAGTCCAAGAACAACTCTGTTGAAGAACCTGAGGTCACAGGCTCTTGCTATCTTATAAGCACGCAGAGTTCTCTCAGGATTTCCTTTTTGAACTCTGTTCTGACAATCAATGGATGGTTTTTCTTTTTTTGTCTAAAGTGCTCTCAGTTTATTAAGAAGCAATAAATGCATTCAGATTCCCCAAAATAATATGAGAAATGTAGTATACAGAGATGGAAGACTGGAACAAAGTATTTAGGGATTGCTAGGCATTTTAAAGGTCCTGAAGGGGAGGGGGTGTGAAAGAGTAGTTCTAGGGTAGATGGGGCAGGAGGTTTTATATAGCTTCTATTCATTGCAACTTGTGCTATGATTTCCTTGATTAAAGTTGCTTCAATTTTTATCAGTATGCATCTGTAATTCACATTTTCTCTTAGTTTCAATGACTAAATATATTATTTCAATCACTAGGCATCCTTCTTTCTAAAACAATTTTAGCATTACTTTTGTTAGATTACTGTTTTTTATTCTCATTTTAATCTAACTGTGTCTTCATATGTGTTTAACATATCAGTTTGGGATCATGGGTCTGACAACATTCCTGTCTGAAATTCTGGAGACTGATGCTACAGTCAGTGCCTTTGCTAATTTTCACCTATGACTGAGTCCTAATTTTAAAGTTTTGGTTGGCAGAGTTGCTTTCAAGGTTGCTTTCTGTCACTAGAAGCATAATGAACCCAGAACTTTTTCCAATGAATTCATAACTCACGATGTGAATTTGGGGCTCAACTTTACATGTGGGTCAGCTGAAATTTGCGGATGTTTCAGTGGACTCTGACCCCTTTCATTCAGTGCTACCATCAGACAAACAGATTCTTTCTTGGTCAAGTCCTTCTTGGAAGGACTGTGAAAGGCACAAACCAGGAGACCTCTTTAATGCTACATGGGGCTTTCAATCACACACAAGTTATGGTGAGGACCCTCACCTCCACACATTTTCTCCTGTCTTTTAACCCCACAACCTTATCAAAATAGAAGCATGACTCACCAGGATTCAGTGGGTGCCTTCTGGGTAAAAAATATCAGCATTTGTGGGTACTCAATTTTGACTTCCTGATTTTCTTTCACTGTCGGTCTTTTAAGGTAGATAAAAGAGCAGGACATAGTTTCTCAAACTAGCTTAGCAGTCACAGGCAAATCTTGCTGTCTTGCAACTGTATATATTGTATAATTGCTATTGTATAAAATCTTGAAATTGTATTATTTCACATAATATCAACTTCAGACAAGGGTGCACTAAGATCATGAAATAAAAGCAAAAGGAAGCCACTTCCTTTTTTTTTTTTTAATAATTAACAAAACCAAAATCATTATGCCAATCACAAAATACCAACATCTCCTTCTAGGTGAAATGAGTGACTGATAATTCCTTTCCAATTGCCTATGCTCACAGCCACAATCCACTAAACAAAATAATTTAACAACTCAATTATGAAGTCCTTGCTTTTTCATTGCATTCAATCTCTAGATTGCTTTGTAAATCACCCAATGAAAGCCAAATCCAAAATGGCTCACTACATACTACTGTTCATCCCGTGCAGTGGGGTTGTCCTTTAATCTAAAATCAATAAACTCCAATTCATTTGTGTAGAGACTTGCTCATGGTCGATTCTTCTGCTAAAGGGTACTGATAGATTCTAAGTATTATGTTTTTTCATTATCCTTACTATCAAAAATAATTGGTACATTATATTTTACATTGCTTGAAATAGTAGCAAAGTTCAGAGTATGTTAAATGCTTTATGGCAACCATTTCCCCTACATTATACTTTGTCTATAAAAATCAGGTTAAAAAAAATCAAAGCATCAAATATTGAGTAACTACCTATGTTATGTTAAGATATGAAGTGACTTCTTAAACTATTCATATCTTAGGGATTGTTCCTTTAATAGTAGTACTATTTTAGAACATTCTGGAAAATAAAATATGGGATTGAACTGCAGGAAATGAGTCACTGCTGTTATTGGTAGTATTTTACCTCATCTATCCCTCTTCCCATCTCTTCTTTATCCTCCTTTAACTCCTTTTTCCTACTCTTTTTATGTGGCTGACTCCTTCTTTTCCCTTATCTGTAATAATCTGAACAGTCTTTCTCTTGTACACATACTGTTGCCATGATACTCTGGTCTAGAACTGGAGCCAAAGTTCCTTTGAAGTTCTAAGCAAAATAGATCATCCCTTTTTAGAAACTGTGATAATTCACATTTAGTAAGTAGAAATAAATCAGTGTGCTTAATATGCAATACAATTCCCAATTCCTTTTTCCAAGAGTGAATCGTGAGTCATATCTTTAAAAACAAAAAAACAAAAAAACAAAAAACAAATGATTTAATATATTATAATTCTTAATGTAGAGGATGGCATTACATAAATAAAAGGGATATTTATTTAAAGCACAAGATTTACTAGAAACAAATGTATAGATTTGTTACAGACATTTGAATTTATACACTTAAACACTCAGCCAGTCACAACGTCTCTATTCATGAATATCTTTCAAGCCCAATCCTTTATTTCGAGGTCCACCATGACTGTGGGAAACTGACAAACATGTCTGAAGCAAAAGGACATATTTATCATCTATCTACTTCTTCTTTATACAGGAAAACACCCTCATCATGACATTGTGATCATCATTGATGATGATATTATGATATGTCTTTTACAGGTTTCCTTCTTCACTGACTCTTGCTGATTCTGTCCTGTTTGCTCGAAGCTTCCTCTAGCCAGTCAGTTATCTTTTCAGTTATCTCCACATTTAGTTTGTTCTGACCTCTCTCCATTGCACTCTATGCCCTGTGAGTTTCTTTCCAAGTCTACTAAGATTCAGGATTATCTCCCACAGATCACTGTTGGGGTAGCAGGTAAGTAGTCAGTTGGAAGAATGTTAAGTCATTGGAACTGTATTTCCTGGCTGTCAACTACTTGGGGTTCATGAGCCTGGGAAGGTAAGAATCTAGAGAAACAAACTACTTCACTTCCAGAAACCAAATGACCACTGTTCCTGTGATTGTCACCTTAAGGTAAATGGAGGATTTTCATATAATGGATTGTCTCTGGATAAAAGTTTCTATCTCTGTGTGATATCTTCTCATTAGTTTTTGATCATCAGCTCCCATTATCTATGTTCTATTTGTGGGTTGTCTCTTTGTTTTATTTATGCCCCAAGTGGACTGTAGTATACATTTCTCTATTGTATTTTAGATCATCCAATTCAGTGTTTTACCTGGGCTCTATGTCTAGAAGGGCATTCTGGTTTTGCTTGTATCAGAATAAGAAAATGCAAAAGTAGATTTAGGGTCATTAAAATATGAACTTTACTAAGTAAGGTATAGAGTTTTAGAAGTTTCTGAATAGGGAGTAAGGAGAAGTGCCAAGAATTGTATCTAACACATAAATATTCAACAAACAGCTGTTGAATGAAGAAATGAAAAAAAGAACTGAGGGTTTAAAGATCTCATATTCCAAGCCAGTGCACAAGTATATTTTAGTCATGTAATAGAAATCTCAGATTAAGTACTGGCATATGCCAATTGGTGTTTTAAATATGTCAAATGATAAAAACATTAATCAAACGTGTTGGATAATGGTGGTGGTAAAAACTGGCCATAGATCTCTAGTTCATCTTTTTACTCTTTGTTTAGAACACTTCAACTAGATAAAACACACAGGGTATTATTACCAGATGTGTATGAATATATATTCCCCACACAAAAATAAAGGTATCATAGTATCTTCTAGAATAATAACATAGGGCTCATTTTTATGTTTCTGAATTTGGCAATTTCATAAGAAATCCATAGTATTTAGATTTTCCTATATTTGACCATGCCACTTAATTAGGATGTCAAAGGACCCTGTGGTTAACCAGCCACACTGTAGTTCTGATGAATGACAAGTGAGGAGAGTGAGAGTTGAGGCTGATCAAAAGTTAGAATTACCTAGGAACAAAGTTAGTATGACTACATAACCAAGCCTCGAGGCCTCCAATCTATCTGATGACATCCATTCACAGTGGATTTGGACAGAATTCACTAGTTGTGTTGTAGTAAACTGGTTCATCATTGTACTGCTACCATTATAAAAATATCCTTTCAAGACAAAACAAACCAGACAACAACAATGAATACAACTAAGCCTCGAGTATCTTGCTTTCTTATTGTTCTTAGAATTACACTACATTCAGATTAACTTGCTCAGAATATCAGGAAGTTATCCTTTAGAGGACTTTCCACTCTGAAATATCCCTGCCATTGTAATTGTACAGATGACAAGAGTTACATTTTCTTTGTAATTATATGTGTGTGACCTTGGCAATGGCAACTAGCCTAATACCTAGGTATTTAATAAAGTCACACTGTATATAATTACTACAAAGAGTAACATATGCTTACATTTATTTAAATACCTCATAAACAAAATTTCAAATACATTAAAAAATAGTTCACAACCACTTTCAAATCCATGTTTTCCCCAAGATAAAAGTTCATGATTTATGAATTTAAAAAATACTTTCTGTGTGTTTTCTTGAATACCCTTTCTTTTCTTTTACTTCTTCCTTTCTTTTTTCTCTTCTTTTTCTCTTCCTTTATCTTTTCTTTTCCTTTCCTTTCTTCTTTTTTTTCTTTCCTAGGAGATAAATCTAAATTGAAAATGTAGATTTAAATGTATGTGTGTGTATGTGTGTGTATGTGTGTGTGTGTGTCTGTGTATATATATTGTGTGTGTCTGTGTGTTGCATATGTGTATATTGTATATATATACATACATATAAATATGTGTGTATATAGTGTGTGTGTCACATGTGCATGTGTGTGTGTGTGTGTGTGTGTGTGTGTGTGTGTGTATGCATGAGACATGGAAGTAGAACAGAGATCGTGAAACTGGAGGGAAACATACGGGGAGAGGTGTGGGAACCAGGAAGTTGATCGGATATCTATAGCATGAAAGAAGAAGGGAGCATTCCACTAGGGGAGAAAAGAGGCTTGCAAAAAGAGAAGGTAACATGTGCAGGCTTGGAGGTTGTTAGCAACTAAAAACATTTTAAGAAAAGACATATGTACCAAAATCACATAAAAGAGACCTCATTTACAAACACTGGAGAGGTTCTCCTAGGGAGCCTCCATGCAGAATTCAGTTATGTTGTTTTACAACTTGTCTAAAAGGTTCTCAGAATCTTGCTTGGGACTCACAGAACCCGCTGCACACCTGTGCTGCTCTTCACTGTATCAGGATAAGAACTACTCAGAAATTCACAGAGATGCTGCTGCAGCAAGCTCTGTATTCTCAGACCAAAGCACATTGATGGTTTATAAAGAAAGGAAAATGCTTTTTTGCTTGTGATGTTAGATCCACCAGAAGCAAGAGAGCAGAACAGATGCTTTCCATTCTAGAATGTGTTCACATCTTTATAACTGCTCTCAACTGTATTTATGAGGCCAATTCTATAGCTCTTGCAAGGATAGTATATTGTAACAGAAGGACATGGTAAAATAAACTACTGAGAAAACAAACAACAGAGAAGAGACAAAAGTCCCACAATCCCTTTTGAGAGCATGCCTCCAGTGACATAACTAGATTCCCTTGGTCCTCACCTCTCAAAGTTCCACCTCTCGGTAGCACTTTCTTGCCTTACATTGTAGGAGAGACCCCATCCACATCACAACAGAAAATCTTAGCCATTTATGGCTTCACGGAGCTTCAGAAAAAGATGCTCAACCCCAATATTTATAGACCAGGAATTCTAAATTTGGAAATAAATTAAATATTGAGCAGGAAATATTCTTGGCTTTAAAATACCAAAATAACTCATAACTATGCCATGAATACGGAGTTATTGTATTGGGGAAACCTAATTTAGTGTATTTTCTTGTGCTGCTTCAAAGATTAGCACATTAGAAAAGTCTGGAACATTTATTAACCAGTCAATATTTGAACAACTGTTTAGTTTAGATATGCATGTTTTCTACTTATATAAGTCTATGTGGTTCTCAGAAGCAGAAGGTGATTGGAAATGTTTGCGAATCTGCTACTGGTCTTTTTAGACGTGCAGCCTCTCACTACTCTCAGCCAGTTACTTCATTCACCTCACTTTCATTTTAGCTCAGTGATACATGCTAGTCTGTCCTGATACATGGTAGTGAGTACCCAGGCATATGCTAGTGAGTACATAGGTGTATGCTAGTGAGTACATAGGTATATGCTAGTGAGTACCCAGGTGTATGCTAATGAGTACCCAGGCATATGCTAGTGAGTACACAGGCAAATTCTAGTGAGTACACAGGCAAATTCTAGTGAGTACACAGGCAAATGCCAGTGAGTACACAGGTTGTGCTAGTGTGTACACAGTCATATGCTAGTGAGTATACAAGTGCATGCTAGGGAGTTCAAAGGTGTATGCTTGTGAATACACAGGTACGTGCTAGTCAGTACACAGGTGTAAGTTAGGGAGTACACTGAGGCATGCTAGTGAGTACACTGTTGTATCACAAATGTATATTAACTCTCTACTTTCTCAGTGACCTATGTCTCTGAGAAATGAATCTCATCTATCTAATTAGTTATATCTCCATTTGTGAACATCTGGGGGGAGGGGGGATCCACACTAACATACTGAAAACATAAAATAAACTAGTGTGTGACTTGGGGACACCCAAAGGTGCAGGATTGAGAGAAGAGAAAGGAGACGGGAATGGGAATCTCTTGTTGTATTGTATGCAAATCCAAGAATCAGCAGGCGACGATTAATGATGCAAATGTTATGCTCATTTTTTTTTAAACCACATGGACAATGTCAAAATCTAGTTTTGAAAATGCTCACTTGTCTTGCATATAGTGTATACTATTACAAAAAGCAGAAATGTTACCAGTATATTAAATGGCAGGCAAGGAGGAAGAAATGAGGAGAAACCAAAAGAACAATGGGGCAAAAGATCAGACAAAATGACATGGGATCTCATTTCAACTCAGATTTCTGTTGTAGATTATAAAGGCACTGCCATTACTTCAAATTTTTCTGTGCTGTATCAAAGAAAAAATTGCCGCCTTAATAATGATGCATGCGGTAGAGCTGCTTTAAGCATGACTCTAATACCATGGTAACAAATGGACTTAATGGAAAGCACTAAAGATACGGGGAATATGGAATTGTCAGATGTGCATGCTCAGAATGTCTGCCTGGTGAAAGCAGAGATGTGTGAAAGGGCCAAGCCAGGTGGGAGGAGCTAAGCGTGTATATAGGCAACCTTAGAGGAGCACCTGAGGTGGGATGCTGCAGCCTAATTGCAGACAGTGTGCGCTCTGATCACACACTTTATTATTTCTTTCCCCATGTTAAATATTATGCCAAATGAAATGCTTTATAGATTAGTGAATAAGAGGAGGTTCACTAAAACAGCGGTCAGTGAACATCTGTAAGCAGCACCTAGAAACTTAACGGGGCAAGAAGAAATAAGACAGTATAGTAAAGGAAAAAATTTAAAAAGCCAAAAAAGTATAAGGTTTGCAAAATGAACACAATAAAAAATATCCTTGTTGACTAACTTTTTTGTTGCTCTGAAAAAATACTACCCCAGAACAACTTCAAGGAGGAAAGGGTGTGTTTTATTTTACAGATTTTAGTCCATGGGAAGGGGTAAAAACAGAAATCAGCAGGCAGGAACTGAAATAGAGACAGCAGAATAAATATCCTGAATGATTGGGTTTTTTTGCCTTGCTCAAGTTTATCTTTAATATTCTATCTATCTATCTATCTATCTATCTATCTATCTATCTATCTATCTAT
>JANHMN010000016.1:1508739-1532724 GCA_030674055.1 Rhabdomys pumilio
TATCTATCTATCTATCTATCTATCTATCTATCTATCTATCTATCTATGTGTATACACACATGTATGTATATATATAGTGTGTACACACATATATCTTTCTAAAAATATGTAAATATAACAAGTTTAGTATGTGCATATTAATATGCATAAATTCTTAAAGCTGGCGATTAGGTATTAAGTAACTAATTGGTGTGGTTTTCTTTGATGAAGACTACTTTTCTCATTCCTGCTCTTTGTATTCCTTAATGATCTATAATTCTTTATCTAGAGTTGAAGTCTTGCCTAGGTCTAACTGCCCAGAGATAATACAGCCCATTATAGGGTTTGTCTTGTTATGTCACTTATCAATTTTAAAAAAGGCTGATAGGTTGACCATACTCCAGTGAACGGTCCCACACCCATAGATATATAAGCAGAAAAAATAGAACTTTGGATTATTCAAATTTAAAAAAGAGAACATATAAAGTTGAGAAGAGAGGTTTAAATCTCGGAGAAAGTAGAGGTAATAGTGTAGTATAAATATGATCAAAATCTAATATATATCCAAAGTTTACATAGAATTAATAAAAATACTATACTAAAAACACTAAAAACTTGTTCTTTCTCCTTATGATTTCTATAAACCTAGGAATTACTTTAAAACTCTATCTATTCAATAAATAAACAAGCATTCAATAATCTAATCATAAGTCTATTATTCTGGGTACATATGTATACCACCATTTCTGCTGTATAAGTCCTTCAGGCTCCTCTGACCATTCAAGCTTTCTAATCTTTTTTCACTCCTTGTCTATATTTTGACAAGAGTTGGATAAAAACTGTGATAGGGAGCCATCCATCTTTGATTATGGTGACACTGCTACCCATCTTAACAGAGAGATGTGGGAAATAATGAGACTACTAACACTCCCCCACCCCCCAAAAAGAAATAATCTGCTAAGGCCCATTAGTGTGCATACATTTTTTTTTGCCTTGTTCAGTTGTCTAGCACACGAGGATGCTGTTTCATGCTGCAAGACAGAGTCCAAGGTAAAGAAAGCCTCGACCTGAATCTGGCTTGATGCTGTTGCATGTCTGCTCCTTACAGCTCCTTACAGCAATCTGCTCTTCCAAACACTGTGTTTCTAGCCAATGTGAGGTTGGCTTAACGAGTAAGTATTCTCAATATAATACAATATTTTGCACAAATCCATGTATGTATGCAGGGTTTTGTGTGTGTGTGTGTGTGTGTGTGTGTGTGTGTGTGTGTGTGTGTGTGTGTTTATGTGGAGGCCAATGTAAGCTGTTTTTCTTGTTACTTTACATCTTATTTTTGAGGCAGTGTCTTTCACTGAATCTGGAGCTCACTCACTTGGGCAGCCAGCAAGTCACAGGGATTGTCTTGTCATCTTCTTTCCAGCTCTGGGATTGCAAAGTGCATGGTACCACATCTAGCTTTTCACATGAGCCATGGAATTTAACTCAGCTCCTTGTGTTTGAATGAATAGCAGTTTACCAACTTAGGCAAATGCCTGACCTTTAATATGTCCTTCTTATGATGCTGCTCAGATTATACAATTGAATTTTCTTTAGAATTGTGATATCTATATTTTTACTCTACCTTTCCCTATACCAATCAACTTAAAATGTTAACCCAAGTTGTGTTTCTGGAAACAGACAACCCCATTTGCAAATAATGTACATCTATGGAAAAGACAGATATGATAAGTAGTATGAGAATTCGTATTCGTATTTCTTTGACATATACTCTTCAGCTCAGAGAAACTTTCAGAATTTAAATCTAATTTAAATTTATGAACTTATTTCTGGTGAAAAGATCATATCAAGTCACATGAGTATATACTCAACAAGGCTATTAAGAACATGTTATGTATGTAGCTACAGAAATGCTGTGCTTGAAACATTTGATGAGAACTTATTTCTTCATGGAGCTATGAGTAACCGAGTGAGATTTAGAAATGATACAAAATAAAGATATATCCACATAGAACATTCTCTTTACTCAACAAATGCCTGTAGCTATTCCATCAAATAAAAATGTAGTGGTAAAATTTTCTTCATCTTTTTTATTTAATGCAATTAAGCATTAGCTATTGACTCATAGGACTTTTTGTACAAAAAATTTAAAGTGAACATAGTATCTGATTATTCAAATTCCTCAGTCTAGAGAGCAAAGTTCAAGGTTTAAGTCTAGTGTCATATACATATTTACAGTTTGGTTTAGGTCAGTGAATGTCTCAGACAAATGTCAGAGTACACTTGGAAGACATGGGGTTTTGGGTAGCTATGGGATTTCCTTTCATACCCAGGTTTACAGAAGTAATGACTGGAAGACTGAATTATATATGAATAAATGCTTAGATCTTAGACTGTTCCCTAATTCAGTTATCTCTTTGTTCTATTACATGAATGTAACATGGTTGGTTACCTCTTCCTTAGAGTTCATGTGACCATCTTCCTCAGAATTCCAGAGCAAAACTCCCTTAATGCCCATCTCTATGTCAGAATCCCCTGCCTCTATCGAAACTTCTATTTTCCTATTTCCTGCCTAAGCTCATAGACCAATAGCCTTTTATTGATAAATAAAGCTTTTGTACGAGATTCTCTGTACAGTATTTTTATCCAAGCAATAATTTTACTCTTTAATTATAATTAACCTATGTGTGCTCTACATTCTTCAAATTTCAAATGCTATTTGCATATAATAATAATAATTAGGTACACACTTATGTATTTTATCAATAGACAGGGGTTGATCAATTCATTCTTCTTAGCTGTGCCAGAGACTACTTTACTATAGCAATTCACTTTTTCTTTTTCTCACTGAGTACTTGAAATATTTTGCTTTGTACTTGCCTCTCATCCAGCCAGAGGTATTGCTCAGACTTCAGAGTTAGAGAGCCATGACGTTTTTATATAAGTTCTAGACAACTGGATATAAGCAAAAGTACTGTGTTCAACTGATCTATCATATCGTTGCAACAATGTGTTTACTCTCTACTTCCTCTGAAGTCAGCTCCTTCTGGTCAAGAATTTGGACCTGCAGTTCACATGATCAAGTATAATATCTTAAAAGTAGCTAGAATTACAGAATAGGTGGGATTTTATGCAACTTTATGTTCTCGTGATTAATTTCCCATTTCCTTGTGAAAAAATCTATAGGCTATAAACCATTCCAGGCTGTCATTTTCTTCATGCAGCCATTATATATATTCTATTCAATATGAGATATGTATATTTATGTATATAATATATAATCTGTATATATCACAGGGATTAAAATAGCTTTCCCTCTTCTTTTTAATTCCCTTAATAGAACACACACAATACTTATTGAATAGTCCATGTTTGTTTATAATTAACTCGATTGGAAGCTCCCAGTGGGAAAGAAGAACATTCACAGGAAAAGCAGACCAGGCTTAATTCTTGACATTGTTCACAGGAAGAATTCTGTATAAAACTATGTAATTAAGTTAAACTCTTAGTAGCCGCTATAAAAATTTCTAGGGAGTAGGGTAGTCAAAGGCCAGCTTCTATAGCTGTTACACTCCGCTGACTGAATGGTCTTTAATTTGAACCCTACATGACAATCACACCTATGAAAAAGAAAGCTTTTTGAAGATCTCTTTTTCAGTAGCATAACTTTTAAAAAGGCATACACACAAACATGGGCTAAGAGACATGCTCTCTGTAAAAAGAGCTTATTTATGTTGTTTCAGATTGCATAGACAACATGCATTTGTCCTGAAGAATTAAATCCTGGGACTAAGACTAAATAGGAGACACTCAAGTATCAAAAAGTAAGGGACTGCACACTAACACCTATTACAGAAATTTTAATCAAAACAACTTAACTGTTTCTGAGACTGAACAAGGCCAAAAGGTAATGATGACCAACATTTGCATCTTTAAAAGGATTTTGTGATGAATTTATTTAGTCTTTGCTCTCTACTTTTTTGCTGTTTCTGAGATGGGGGTCATACAGTCCATGTTGTAGGACTTGACCTTGTTAGGTATTGACCTTGTTAGGTATTGGCCTTGTTAGGCAGCTGAGGAATTATTTTTCTTTTTTTCTTCTTTCTTTCTTTTCTTTTCTTTCTTTCTTTCTTTCTTTCTTTCTTTCTTTCTTCCTTTTTTTGTTTTGTTTTTCGAGACAGAGTTTCTCTGTGTATCTCTGGCTGTCCTAGAACTCACTCTGTAGACCAGGCTGGCCTTGAACTCAGAAATGGCCTGCCTCTGCCTGCCAAGTGCTGGGATTAAAGGCATGCGCCACTACTGCCCTGCAGCTGAGGAATTTCTAATTCCCTGTATTCTATTCACTAGTGATGACACAACTATACCTAGTTTATATAAGGTGTTGAAGGTGTTGGGTAGACCCTAGGGCCACATGCATGCTTACCAAACACTGTGCCAACTGATCTACATAACCTATTCTTACCTACTCTTATGCTCAGGCACAAAATTTCCTTTTTTTTTTTTAACCCAAAACAGTCAGTTCTCCCCAGCCCCAGGTTTAGTAACTTTTGTTCTCAGCACTATTTCTGCTTCTTTTACTTCCACTTTATGAATCTGCCCTGTGCCTGTTCACACCTCCAACCCTCACAGAAAAAAACCTACTTAACTCTGTTTTGTCTCTTTTAAACATGGATCAACTCCATTTTTTATCTTATCATTTAATACTCTTTTCATAAAATGTATTTTAATTATATTCTTTTCCACCTCCTCCCAGATTCTTTATGCATCCAATTTCTTGTATCCCATCTCTGTGTCTTTATGTCTGTCTCTCTGTATCTCTGTCTCTCTGTCTTTTTCTTCTCTCATCTGTCTAATCTCTCGTCTCTCTCTCTGTGTCTCTCTATGTGTGTTTGTATGTGTGTGTGTATGTGTGTGTATGTGTGTGTGTGTGTGTGTGTGTGTGTGTGTATGTGTGTGTGTATGTGTGTGTGTGTGTCTTAAACAAAAAGCCTTAAATTAAGACAAATAAACAGTCTTCTTAAGACAGGAATACCAAGTCAAACTAAATAATAAAAAAAACACTCATAAAACATGGAATCCATTTTCTGTTGTCGAACCTGCCTTGAAATGTGGTTGACATACTTGGTTTCATTTCATTGGAGACAACTGATTTTCCCAGCATGTATCAGTTGCAAATAGCTTCTTTGATCAGAGTAAAACTTTTCTTTTACTTTCTATCTCAGTGTTGGTAAGTAGTTTGGTTTGAATTTGCCCAATTCTTGTGCATGCTGTTATAGTCTCTGTGTGTTCACATATGTATTAGTGCACCAGTCCTGTTGCTCTGCAAGATGCTGTTTTCTTAGATTCATCAGATATCATCTCTGGCTTTTACAGTCTTTCTACCTCTTCTGCATATACGCTAAAGCCCTGAGAAGAGGGAATTGGACAGACATCCAATTTAGTACAAGTGCTAAAAATTGCCTTACTACAAATTGGTGTTAGCTGTCATTTATTACTAGAAAAAGAATGTCCAAAGAGGGCTGAGTGATGTACTGATCTATGGGTATGGAATATGTCCTTGGGAGCAATTTTATGACCATATTCCTTTAGTATCTCATCCTAATCTTATTTCCCTCTAGGCAACTTTTACAAACACATTTATGACTTTGCCCTCCATAACACCCTTTCCTGCTCTCTTTGGAGCTGAGGTATTTACAGACTCTGCCTCCTCCTCCAACACTATCTAGCAGACTCCTCCCTGTTCCTTTCTATCCCTTATCATAGTAGATTTCTTCTGGCCTCTTAGCTGTCCTAGATTTCATATCCATTCTATCTTCCTGGCATAGACTTCTTATTCACTTCCTTCTTTTGGTCTTATCTCTTGAAATCCTCTTTATCTCAGTTTAAATGCCACTTGTTTGGAAAATTTTCATAAAGTTCCACAAACCACGTTAGGTCTGCTCCTGCAGTAAGAGTAATAACTCACAATTCTTCATAAAAGCAAAACAAAAAATTTCAAGAATGCAAGAGACTAATGACCCATTGGCTTCAAGATAAATGGAAAGAAAGAACATTTTTATCTTATTTATCACTAGATATCTACCACATTATCATGTACCTGATAGATCAACAGCTTTCTTTTCTCATTTTTTGAAATAGCAAAGATGGAGTATAATCTTATGCAACTAAATATAACTGTGAAGAATCTACTCATCCCTTGCTCATAACTACTGTCTTTTTATGCTGCCAATATTTTATAATACATATCATAGTATGTTTAATTTTCCTCAGCTGAAAACAAAACAAATTGGCTTCATTCCAATAGACATCAAATTAAGATGAAAGGTACATGTTTTTTGGTACATCTAAATTATTTTGTATTTATCTTAATTATGTTAATCTTATGCAATCAACATTTATATTCACAAGTTATTCATAATACTTCCATTTCTCTGCTCTTTATTCATTTTCATAAAGTGGGAGAAATGTAATAAAATATTCAAGCAATTAAACAGGTATTGATGTGTAAAGAAAGAAGCCCGTTATGCCCTAATTGTAGCTGAGATGAAGTATTAAGGTAGAGCAGTTAAGAAATATTTGTCAACCTAGGCATGAGAATTGAATTAAGTGTATGTAAATCAATGTGATATTTGCCTTTACATTCATTGTATGTCTGCTGATGTTTCGTGGCTTATCAGAATGCCAAGCAGCCTTGATAGGAAAGCTAATATGTTAAGGACCATTTGCTGATATTTAAAATTTGTACAGATAGGAATAATTTAGTTGCAATATAGAAAAAAGTCACATATAATAATAATATTTGATTATCTCATATAAAATATTAAGATTTTGTATTTGGGCCATGTATAATGTCATAAACTAAAGTTTGCTAACTTTAAATTATTTCTCCCTTTTATTTTCTATAACTTTGTTTCTCACACAGGGAGTGTACTACTTTATTGCTAAATCCTCCCACAACTACAGTATGAGAAAAGGTCATTATAGCAAGGGAGCTATGCATAGCCTTCTGTCTGGTTTCCCTGTTTTCATATAGTTAAAGTATTCTTCATCATTGAAAAAACATTTCATTATGTCTAGTTGACCAGAAATGGAGCCTACATTCACTCTTGGCAACGGAATTGCCATGACTTTTTTGTAGGGATGAAGGAGCTCTGACCTTCCAGGAGACAGAAAATGAGCTTTGAATTAGAGTCAGTTCTGCAGTAAACAGTATCTACCATAGGAACCTGAAACTCATAATTATATCAGATTCCTTTGACAAACAAAAGGAAAACAAACAGGTGATCATGATTAATCCACTGACGTGCTTCTGTACAGCCTAACTTAAATGAGCGGCCGTGCAAAACAGAAGTATTTCTAAAAGCAGATCCATTAAAAGAGGCCATACAAATTGTGAGAGGCTCGATTTCATCTTTGAAAATATAAATAGCTGGGCAGTTGTTCAGATTCAAATGTTACTGTCACTTAAGCTGAATGTCCTCTAAAACATTTGTCAGGATTTCAGAAAACAGATTCTAGTTAGCAGACGTTTTAAAAAATTAAACTCTATTATATTTATTTATTTTTTAGTTCCTTGTTTTATAGTCATGTTAAAAATTAAAGGTAGAACAAAGATAAGCCCAATAAAAAAGTCAACTCTAATTATATGTCTCTTTGAATTGTATCCTAGAGATTCTGACTCTGAACCAACTACCTAGGTACTAACTAGTTTAGTTTTAACTCAAACCAGATGGACTAGGGTTCTCCAGGTTGGATATAGAGGATCTAGGTTGAGGATCCTCCAAAACGCAGCAAATGGTGAAAATATTTTAGGCTATTTTCAACTGATACTACTCCAACTACATGTCTATCAACTGTGTTTCGTGGCTTTTGTAAGTATGATTTTTCTTCTAAACCAAATGACAATGACAGAGCTTAGCAGGGTTCTTCTGAGATGTTATTATTAACAATGACACACCAAAGATTTATATTCAAAGCTCACAGATAAATTGTGAGAGAGGAAGCTGTGGATCTCCCAAGATAAATAGACAGATACTGATAAATTATGTGTGGTACATTTTCTGTTTTCTACTATAAGAGAAAATAATTTCTTCCTCCTATTTTGAAGGATAAAGAAAACATAAATTTTGAGCCCCCCTCCAAACAACTAACAATGCTAGACATACTGTAGGTACCACGTAAGTTGTAATTTTTATTCAAACTTTTCTGTTTTCAAGATAAAATACAGTATTGAATAGATGTTATGTGGGGACACACTACACATCTAATTTTTGTTTCTTTTTTTATTGGATATTTTATTTATTTACATTTCATATGTCATCCCATTTCCCCAATTCCCCTCCCTAGAACCTCCCTATCCCATCTCCTCTCCTCCCTTTTGCTTTTATACCATTTTAATTACATGCATGGATTAAGGTCAGTTCTAGGTTGAGGAACTAGCAATACAATAGATGCAAATAGTCAAGGAACAAACAAGACAATAAACACAATAGTCAAAGAGCAAGCATGGACATAATATTTTTTCTGCTCTACTTTGGCGAAGTTACACCCCCCCCCGATATTTTATTAGAAGGTTAGTTCCCAATTACTGCATCATCACATTTAGATTCTTACATTATTGTCCTACAGTCTGAGGGTTGGCATATGGCCTAAGGTAAGCTAAGACCCTTTATCTTGAGTCTTTCTTGGTGAGTGATGAAATATTGAAATGCCAGATGAATTGAGTTAATATTCTCCCAGAGAAGAAATGATTTTGCCCTGACTAAGAATATTTCTAATCAAGGTAATTCTGTCCTAATGTCTCTACTATAGTTCATATACCCTAACCCATCTAATTCTTGTTTTGAATTAGTCCCAAGATAGTTCTTATTATTCTCTGTATAACTTCTTCTTCATAAAACTAAAATTGGTTGTCTTATTTGTAATAAAATTTTATTTTATATAAAGGAAAAATTAGGCAAAAGTAGCTAAATGGCTAAATGGTTATTTTCTACTCACATCATATATATATATATATATATATATATATATATATATATATATATAGTGGGTATAGGGGTCAAAATTATATATATATATATAACCTCCTGAGAATAAATTTTTAAATTTGGAATTGTTAGAGCAGAAAGTGAAAGCAACTTGGAAGTTTTGAATTCCACAGGGATTTGCCACATCCCAAGAAGACTGTGTTTTACCTTCCTATCAGCAGCTCTCAATTCTTCTAAGATATCTTTCCTAAATCACATTAAAAGGTAACAGAGAGGAGAATTTAAATCTCTTCAAACTTCACTTGTCTAGGTGCAACATTCAGAAATCATTCGGCTTTTAGTTTAAAGAGTTAACTCGAACCCAGACATGCCTATACAATTAAGTTCTACATAAAAATCTCAGTAGAACTGAACACAAATCAATTGTGTAGGCAATTTTGGTGAGTGGAGACTAGCAGGGTTCTTAAGTGATTTAGAAGGACATGAAGGAAAGAATCAAATAATATTCCACTTAGCTGTTATTACAACTGATTTTCTTGACTAACTGACCCGTCTATTTAAAACCAAGGAAAGAAAGGGTTTTATACTTCCCATTGCACATTTCCATAAAAGACATCGTTAAACTTTAGAGACAACTTGGGCTGCCTTGCAGGAGGCTGAGGCTTACAGTCTATTTTCAGTTTACAATGTTGACTTTTTTTTAGACTGTTGGATTAAAGTAACAAAACATTCTTCTAAAAGGCCTTTATTTGACGTCACAGGGCAGTCGGTGCCTTGTACTCAATAAAGGATGCCAATGAGCTAGACCTTTGCTCAAACACCAGTCTTGGTAATTAAAAAATGATGACAACCAAATTTTATAACTTAGCTATTCTATTCTAATGAAATATGTTCATAACTATTTTAAAGTTATATTTATAATAAACTGAATAGTATATAAACTCAAGTGGCTGTGGAAATTTGTGTGTTTGTGTGTGTGTGTGCATATGAGTGAGCATTCTGTAATATGAATAAAGTCAAGAGTCTTAAGTGACCCAAACTCATTCAAGTGTTAATTTCAAAGTATCACTGTTCAAGCAGAGAAAATGTAATTAAAATACTCTGGTTCTTTGCTCAATCTCCCAGAAGATAAATTCATTTTAATGCACAACAATTAATACGAGAATTCCTTTCTTTCCAATCTTTGTTTTCTTAATATAGCAGCCATTTTCCAACTCTTTTTTTCTCAACACCATCTGTCCCAGTTTAGGCCCCTTTCTCTTTCTCTCTCTCTCTTTTTATCTCTCATGTTTATAGCATATTCCTTTAGAATTCCTAACATCTTGAGTATAAGGTTAAAATATCTGGTTCCAGAATATGTGGACATGTTCAACCAATAACTGGTCCAACTTGAGGTCCAGGCCAGAAGAGAACCCATGCTTGACATCGACTAAAGTTGGAACCAGAGGCTTGGTAGACCAGAAACCTTCAACAAATCTAAATACAACCTTAAAAAAGACAATGAAATAATTGCCAATGATACTCTACTTTACTTTGAGATATGAGCCTAGCATAGTCGTCATCAGAGGGTCATCAACTAGCAACTGGTAAAAACATATGTGGATGACCCACAGCTAAACATTAGGTGTAACTTGGGAGGAGGAGGAGGAAGGAATATAGGAGCCAGAGGGGGTAAGAATACCACAAGTGAATGGTCCACAGAATCAACCAAGCAATACATAAAGGACCACACAGAGATTGAACCTGACATCAGAAAATCTGTATAAGTCTGACTTAGGTCTCTGCATATACATTACATTCATGTAACTCGATCTTATTGTGAGAATCCTAACAGAGGGAACAAGGACTGTTTCTGACTCTTTCGCCTGCTTTTGGGACCCTTTACCTCCTATAGGGTTGCCTTGTCCAGCCTTAATGTGAGGTGCCTATTTTTCTGGCAACTTAATATGCCATGTGTGATTGCTATGCCTAGGAGGCCTGTCCTTTTCTGAAGGAAAATGGAAGAGTAATTGATTGGGCACGGAGGAAGGGAGGGAGTGGGAGGAGAGGAGGGAGGGGAAACTGCAGTTGGGATATAATATATGAGAGAAGAATAAATAAATAAGAAAGAATCTGATTTTCACAAGTACGGTGAACCTAAGTGCTGGCACAGTAAGCTAGAAGAACACAGAGATGTTGTGACAATTCATATATTAATTGGTTTAATTCCAATTACACACTAGTATTTTTTTACATAGTTATATACAACTTATGACAAAACAATTTCACAGAGAGTAAAGTATTCTGTGTCAACATTAAAGATTCCTAGTCTAAGTACTACATGTATACTTTCTAAGGAAGAAGAGATCTCACAAATATCAGTCTAGAAAGTAAAAGACTTTGGTTAGCTTTTCCAAAGATGTTAAAGTGGCTCCTGTATTATTTGCTGTAGATTTATTTGAACCTTAAGTTGCTATAGCCATATCATTTTTTTTCTTGCCGTTTAATTGAAAAGAAAACTTATCTTGGAAAGAAAAAGCATGGCTAAAGTACTAGTTATGAAAATAGAAAGTGTGATTATCAATGAAATTGTCAAAGACTCTAAAGCAATGGAGCAGGTATAGTTTTCCCAGTGGCCCAAAACACAGTCTGCTCCGAAGGTCTCCATGACAGTTTGCTTTGTCTCATTTTTAAAGCCACTGCAACACCTTGCAAGAAATACACTATGCACGTAGGTTTCAAAGGTACACATCTTTAGGTAAATCAAATCCCATGATACTTTCTTGGTACTGAGGGTTCTTGCTCATGAATATTGAGGAACGTTTGTAAATACATGCTGAGAGGAGATGAGGGGGTATCAGCACCAGGGAGTTGGAGGTGTAGCTCATCTTTCTCATCATTGGGCAGTTCAGTGTTAGCTTTGGAATGGGAGACCAGGCATTCTTATATTTCCCTCATGATCACTACTGAGACTGCTGACTGCTCCCAAACTACACAGCGACCCTTCCTTAATGTTTATTTGCTTTATATATGATGCATCTGTTTAGATGCATATGCTGAAGTTAATATTCCAAATTTATAGTGATATCATAAAATAGACCCAGCATTAATGAAATCCATGTTTTGACAGTCCAAAATGTATAATCAATGACAAAATGTTTCTCCGGGGAGCAATAAAACTAAACGCAGTTTAAGTATTCTGGGCAGCTCACTTTGTCTTTGAACAAGGGTCAATAAATTATGTATATTTTGTGAATCCAATTGCTGGCCTCAGTAGCTGCCTAATGGCCAGGTAAAATAAGTAATTACTTAGTCCTACTCAGATCCATAAGCATATCTACTGTGAGCATCTATATAAAGTGTAGAGGAAAATTTTATGAACACTTTATTTTAATTTTCAATTCAATCTAAATACTTCATGATCAAACTGTAAAAATACATCTCTTTTGCATTCAATATGCCTTAGGACATAAAAGAGTAAAGATCTATTGTCAAACATTTTGAATTACCTTTTATTTATTTTGTATTCATATCGATATGCATGTGCCTCTGCTGCCAGAGATCAACTTGGGGGAACACTTCAGGAGTCTAGATCAGGAGCAAGTTCCTCTACCTACTGAGCCGTCTCCCGTTTCTTGTCTGTCTTTAAAGATTTTCTGTTTTATGAGGAAATTGAATTATATGTAATGGAAAGCATAGCTATAACATGCATCAGGATAAAAGCATTATTAATCATCTCACACAGTTCCTTTACTCAGTATCTCATCAAATCTTTTGATTTTCTCCTAAGTTCCTAGAATCTGTTAACGTCTTTCTACATCTTCCTATCCCAGCCCAAGTGGTATCATTTCTTGTTGGCTGTCTGTAATTTTCATAAAAGGCTCACAGTTAATGATAATCCATTGGTCACAGCAGTCAAGGAAATTTTCCAAAACTCTGTCTCCCACCCATCGTCACTTGAGACATAATACTCCATGTGGCTTCTTTATGCTGAAAAAATATGCACTAAGCTTTTCAACTGAACATTCCAATATGGCTGCTGAGTACTCTGCATCTTTTACTGCCTCCCTTTGACATTCCCTGAAGGGCCTTAGGTTGCCTTTCTACATGAATTTCCATCTAGTCTTAGGAGGGGATACCAGCTTCATTCCTTCCCAACTCTGTTGTATATGACTAAATTCTGTTTACCTTCCTATATTCAGATCAAAGGACAGCACCAAAGAGAAGAATCCAGGACAGGCTGGACTAGATCACATTCTAAGGAACTCCTCTGACAAAGCCTTTATTTTTCAGTCAGCAATTAATATAGATGACATCCTTTACTTCTACCAGAATGCATTCTCTATAAAGCATGGACAACATCTGAAATCCCCTGGCCTCATACAATAACCAGTTTAGTCGTGGTACATGACAGTTGCTCAGACATTTTGCCACATAAACAAAAGAAGGTTAAGGAAGTAGGTGTTTGATGTAAAGGTAGGCTCAGCTCTGAAACTAGGATTCGTGATAGTCTATGTTAACTAGAAACCATAAAGTGGTGAATATGGTGGAGAGGCCTGCTGGGAGGCTGAGGGAGAAGAGTGGAAGGGAGATAAGCGAGTGAGAGGAAGGAGAGTATACTGACTACAGTAATATGTACGTGAGACTATCAAAGATGAAAATTAATCATTAAAGCATTCGTCTTCTCTGCAAACCTCAGAAAATGCATTACCTAACAGCACCATACCCTGTCAGAGTTCTTCAGATCTTACTTTGCCTCTTGACATTCCTTTATCCTCCAAGAGGAGTAACTCACAGCAATTCTTTTTCCATTTGGGACGATATTGGTTTATGAAAGGAAAATTGAAAACTTTGAGTTAGATGTTTCATAAAGATATTTTGAAGTACTGAAACAAATGAAATTCGATATATCATACTATCCTAGCTAAAGGTGTCAGATGAATGTGGGCATGAGCCATTACTAAGACACCGAACATACTGAGAGCTATTGCTTCCCCTACTGAAACCATCCTCCTTTTTGCAACATATACACTGGTTTTTTGTTTTTATTTTTGAGAGTAGATGAAGTTGTCTCTATAAATTCATTGTTATTACTGATGGAATCCAATGTCAGACAAGAAAAAATATCTGAACGGTGACAATATGATGCTCATTGTATTTTACCAAAGCCATCAAAGTTTCTTTGTTCTTCATGAGCTTTATTGATATCCAAAATATTTCAACATTTAAGGGCATACAGATTTTTATTTAATTTTTATAAGAGCTTTCTGTGGCATTATTCACCTTGATAAAATATGCAATCAGACTGTTTTTTGGAAATGTAAAAATTCTTATGAATACCAATACAACACAAACCGATACAGCTGATTTTCATTAGCTCAGCTAAGCATTAGCAGTCAATTCTTCATCCACTTGATCTTAACGCCAAGGAAACACTACTTTTTGTCATTATGTACCTGCCTGTTATAGACATTTCTTATAAATGAAATTATACAAGTGGTAGTTTGTGTCACAATCGTTGCATGTAGCATAATGTTTTAAAGGTGCACCAAGTAGCAGAATGTGTGAGCATCTCACTGCTCTTCATTGCTGGACTATACATACATTTAACCACATTTATTACTAGACATGAACTTGAGTTGTTTCTGTTTGGGGTTATTATTAATAGTAAAACTGTGAACACTTTTGTACACATTTTTTGCATGGACATGCATTCGACTTCTCTTGGGTACACCCCAAAAAGTGCAATTACTTGATGAGGCTGTAAGGTGAACCTGAACTTTTAAGGAACTTCTCCAAATATCTTCCACATTGGCATATAACTTTGTAATTCTGTGAGTAGTTGGTGTGGATTTATTTCCTCACATATTTACCCATACTTGCTCTTGTTTATTCTTTAAAAATACTACTAACCCTGCACATTGTGTACAATCTCTTTTTTATTTTGATTTGATTTTTGATGTTTAACAATCGTGAGCCCTGATACATTTGTTTACTGAATACTGCTACATCTTAGAAGAAATGTAAAACCGAATGTCTGTTCATCTGCTAATATGAAGATAATTTTTTCCCAAAAACATTAGCCCATTCCATCCACGTCTTCTAAATTAACGATATGTTCTCTTCACTTCCTTTAAGCCTTCCATGTAGCTGTGAGGTCTGTAGTAATGTTTCACTTTTAACACACCCTCTCAATACTTTAAATGTCTCTTAGTTTCTTAACCGAGCTAAAGGGTTTTCAAATTTGCCCATCTTTTAACAGACCCAACTTCAAAATTCTCTATTTTGTTGTCTACTGTATTTATATTTACTCTAATGCTTATTATTTTTTTCTTATAAGTGCCAAGAGTTCAAATTGTTATTGTGATTTTTATTTTCATAAGGAGAATAACATGTGCTTGTTTTCAATCTGTTTTCCTTTTGAAATGTTTGTAACTATGTAATTCTAAGTACAGCATTAGTTGCATGGCATACATTTCAGCTCATAAATTTATTTTCATTCTACATAAAATATTGTCTACTTTATGTTCTGGTTTCTGTTTTGATTCATGTGCTATTTAATTTCTCGCATGTGGTCTATTAAGGAGTGCTTTAAAAAGTGCATTTCCAACTTGGTTTTTAATGCACATTTTTCCTGTGACTGCCATAGTGTACTCACATTATATAGTCAGGTCAAATATCTGACATGATCTCTTCTACTCATGAGATGCAGAAAACATGTTTTATTTTTTAGGAGTACATAGTGGCTTGTGTTCTCATGTTAATTGTATTAACCAAAAACCTGTTTGCAGTGTCTAGCACATAGGCTAAAGGAAGCCTACCTCCAGTTGACTCTGATTGGAAAATAAAGTTTTTAACAGCCAATGGCTAGGCAGAGAGACAGAGGTGAAAATTTTAGATTTCCTGGACAAGGAATGAAAGAAAGAGGAAAGAGAATCATCATGACTAGTAATGAGAAAGGTCAGACTTAAAGGCCTGCTAACACATAAGAATCTGGGAACATGGCCCCAGGGCCTACTCCCTCAATTGAGTCTGGTGTAGCATGGATAAAATATAGATTTAGCAAGTATTAATTCAGGAATACTGGAGGGAGTGTATGCTAGCTGTAGGGAGGTTAGAAGTGCCCAGTCATTGAACTAATTAGGCATATTAAAATATAAAGTTTGTGTGTGTGTGTGTGTGTGTCTGTGTTTCATTCATAAATCCAGAGAATTCTAGGGTGAGGGCTAGAAGTGTTATAACCTACCTGGAGCTCAAATCAGATTAACAATTCATTGTTACCGAAATATATCCTAAAATGAGTATAAAGTTTATTTGATCTACTCATAACACAGTAATGTAGGATTTATTATTATAAACTGTGTTATCACATGTATACGATTACTCTATCGTTACACTTGTTTTCCCAATGAGCCTGTCACATTCATGGCACTGTGATATAATGAGGGTTCTGGCTTTATTAGGCATCAGGGATTATCAAGGAAAACTACAACCGTGTATATGTAGCATATGCCTCTAAATATAAATATTTACTAATGCATTGAGACAGACTCAGGAGATAAGTACTAGAAACAGAATTTTATTAATTTCTTTGTTAAACATTAAGATTCATCTAAATGAATCACATACACCATGCTTATTCCTTTAAAACAACAAAAACAACATCAACAATGACTACTATGACAAAGAAGACAAAAAATATAAGAAAAAGGAAAAATTGGCTAGTCTAGGGGCTCATAGCCTAATGCAGATGGACTGCACCAAGCATGAAGCCTGCTTGACCTATGTACTGTGATGGAATGCACCAAGCATGAAGCCTGCTTGACCTATGTACTGTGATTTAGTCCTGCCTGGAGTACAGACTTAGACCTTGTCTAAAAAGCAAAAAGCAAAAATTCACTTGTGAGTGCAAACATCTGAAATTATAGCGGAGTTTTCTTAAGTGGACATCAATAGAAGTATGAAACCTTAACATAATACTCAGGACCAAATGGCACGTTTACTTTAATTGTATTCATTTAGAATTGAGTTCAGAGATATATTGCTTAGAATATTTTTAATTGTTCACAGACATAAGAAAAGTAAATCTTAATTCATGTCTTGTCAGATAATCATACACAAAATGATGAATTAACTTAGGTACACAAGGCAAACAGGACACTTGTCCAAGTGCCTCGAAATACATATTAGACTAGACTGAGCAACATCTTCATTCTGTTTATTGTTTTAATTTTTATTGGATATTTTATTTACATTTCAGATGTAACCCCATTTCCCCCCAACAAACATGGGAACCCCCTGTCCCATCCCCCCTCTTCCTGGTTCTATGAGGATGTGCATCTACCAACTCCCCAACTCCAACCTCTCCACCCATGATTTCCCTCACACTGGGGCATCCAGCCATCACTGGACCAAGGACTTCCTCACCCACCTATGCCTGACAATGTCATCCTCCCCTACATACAGAGCTGGAGCCATGGGTCCCTCCATATCTGCTCTCAGGTTGGTGGTTTAGACCATGGGAGCTCTGGTTGGTTGTTATTGTTGCTCTCCTCATGAGGCAACAAACCCTTTCAGCTCCTTCAGTCTTCTCTCTCACTCCTCTATTAGAAACCCCATGATCAGCTCAATGGTTAGCTGAGAGTATCTGCCTTTGTATATTTCAGGTTCTGGCAGACATCTAACAAGACAGCTATATCAGGCTTCTGTCAGCATACACTTCCTGATATCCACATCAGTGTCCACCTTTGGTAACTGCACATGGGATGGATACCCAGGTGGAGCAGTCTCCAGAAAGCTCCTCCTTCAGTTTCTGTCCCACACTTAGTCTCCATTATTTGCTCCCATAAGTATTTTGTTACCATCTCTAAGAAAGACTGAAACACCCACACTTGGTCTTCCTTCTTCTTGAGCTTCATGTGCTCTGTGAATTGTATCTTAGGTATTCCGAGCTTTTGGGCTAATATTTAACTATCAGTGAATGCATACAATGTGTGTTCTTTAGTGATTGGGTTACCTCACTCAGGATGATATTTTCTAGTTCCATCCATTTACCTAAGAATTTCATGAATTTTTTTGCATCCATTCCTCTGTTGAAGGACATAGATTCTTCCCAGCTTCTGGCTACTATAAATAAGGCTGCTATGAACATAGTGAAGTATATGTCCTTGTTATATGTTGTATCATCTTCTGAGTATATGTCCAGGAGTAGTATAGCTGTGTCCTCAGGTAATGCTATGTCCAATTTTCTGATGAACTGCCAGACTGATTTCCAGAGTGGTTGTACCTGCTGGCAATCCCACCAACAATGGAGGAGTGTTCCTCTTTCTCCACATCCTTGCCAGCATCTGCTATCACCTGAGTTTTTGATCTTAGCCATTCTGACTGGTGTGAGGTGGAATCTCAGGGCATTTCCCTGATGACTAGGGACATTGAACATTTCTTTAGGTGCTTCTCAACCATTCAGTATTCCTCAGTTGAGAATTCTTTATTTAGCTCTGTACCCCATTTTTAATAGGGTTATTTGGTTGTCTGAAGTTTAATTTCTTGAGTTTTTTGTATATATTGGATATTAGCCCTCTATCGGTTGTAGGATTGGTAAAGATCTTTTCCCAATCTGTTGGTTGCCGTTTTGTCTTATTGACAATGCCCTTTGCCTTACAGAAGCTTTGCAATTCTATAAGGTCCCATTTGTCTGTTCTTGATTTTAGAGCATAAGTCATTGGAACTTTTCTCTTGTGCCTAGATATTTGAGGGTCTTCCCTTCTCATCTATTAGTTTCAGTGTATCTGGTTTTATGTGAAGGTCTTTTATCCACTTGGACTTGAGATTTGTACAAGGAGATAAGAATGGATTGATTTGCATTCTTCTGCATGCTGATCTCCAGTTGAACCAGCACCATTTGTTGAAAATGCTGTCCTTTTTCCAAAAAATACAAAGATCAAGTGACCACAAGTGTGTGGGTTCATTTCTGGATCTTCAGTTCTAGTCCATTGATCTTCTGCCTGTCTCTGTACCAATACCATGCAGTTTTTTTTATCACTATTGCTTTTTAATCAGGGATGGTGATTCTCCCAGAAGTTTTTTATTGTTGAGAATAGTTCTCACTCTCCTGTTTTTCTTTTATTTTTATTTATTTTTATTTTTTTGTTATTCAAAATGAATTTGCAAATTGCTCTTTTTATCTCTATGAAGAATTGATTTGGAATTTTGATTGGGATTGCATTGAATCTGTAGATTGCTTTTGACAAGATGGCCATTTTTACTAAATTAATCCTGCCAATCCACAACCATGGGAGATCTTTCCATCTTCTGAGATCTTCTTCGATTTCTTTCTTTAGAGACTTGAAGTTCTTGTCATACAGATCTTTCACTTGCTTGGTTAGATTCACACCAAGATATGTTATATTATTTGTGACTATTGTGAAGGGTGGCATTTCCCTAATTTCTTTCTCAGCTTCTTTATCCTTTGAGTAGAGGAAGGCTACTGGTTTGTTTGAGTTGATTTTATATCCAGCCACTTTACTGAAGTTGTTTATCAGGTTTAGAAGTTCTCTGGTAGAGTCTGACACATTCTGAGGCAGATGCTCACAGCTAACCACTGATCTGATCAAGGGTTCCCAATGGAGAAGTTAGAAAGAAGACTGTTCTCCCATAAGGAGAACAACAATACCAACCAACCAGAGCTCCCCAGGGTCTAAACCACCAACCTAGGAGCACATAGGGAGGGACCCATACTCCAGGTGTATATGTAGGGGAGGATGGTCTTGTTGGGCATAGGTGGGAGAGGAGATCTTTGGTTCCATGAAGGCTGAACACTGAGTGTGTGTGGGGGAATTCGAGGGTGGGGAGGTGGGAGTGGGGGGTGAGTAGGGGCACATCCTCATGGAAGCAGGAGGAGGGGGGAAGGAATAAGGAGTTCCTGGGTGGTGGGGGGAATGTGATAGGGGGATAAAATTTGAAATGTAAATATAATATCCAATAAAAAAAGGGAAAAATGACATAAAATTTGTAAGCTGAGAAAAAAAAGTTCTCTGGTAAAAGTTTTAGGGTCACTTAAGTATATACTATCATATCATCTGCAAATAGTGAAATTTTGACTTCTTCCTTTCCTATTTGTATCCCTTTGACTTCCTTTTGTTTTCTAATTGCTCCGGCTAGGACTTCTAGAACTAGATTGAATAGTCTAGTCCCTGATCTTAGTGGGATTTCTTCAAGTTCCTCTCTATTTAGTTTGATGTTATCTACTGGTTTGCTGTATATTGCTTTTACTATGTTTAGGAATGGTCCTTGAATTCCTGATTTTTTTCAAGACTTTTACCATGAAGTGATCATGGATTTTGTCAAATACTTTCTCAGCATCTAGTGAGATGTTCATGTGGGTTTTTTTCTTTGAGTTTGTTTATATAGTGGATTACGTTGATGGATTTACGAATATTGAACCATCTCTGCATTCCTGGGATAAAGCCTACTTGATCATGATGGATGATTGTCTTGATGTTTGTTTGTTTACTTTTTTATGGTTTTTCCAAGCAGGGTTTCTCTGTGTAGCCCTGGCTGTTCTGGAACTCACTCTGTAGACTAGGCTGGCCTCGAACTCAGAAATCCGCCTGCCTCTGCCTCTCAAGTGCTGGGATTAAAGGAGTGTGCCACCACTGCCTGGCTCATTCTGTTTCTTATTTTGAGACAATGACTTGAGGAAGTTATCTTTGAATTATTGTTGTATTTCAGTAGGGTCTTAAACTTCTGGCCCTATGGTCTTAGTCTCCATAGTAAGTGCTATAACTTTAGAGGTAAAATTCTAAAGGTTTGTTCTTCTACTTCAGGACTATATAGGATGTTTTTCAGTAGCCAGTTGTGAAAGAATAAGATGTTTTAAGTATTTATTTAGTTGTTTACAGGATCAATTCTCACAACCAATAGATTCAATTACATATAGTGAAGGTTAGGCAGTGTTTAAACAAATCTGCTATAATGGATATAAACTCATATAACACAAGGCTATGAAGTATATCTATAGGATGATAGATGCTTTTGTAATGACTTTAATGTACTTAGTGAATATTCACTGATGTGATGCCTGATGATTAGAAATGAAAAATTTCAGTTCTGAGAATCAGTAACATTTTACCAATTAGGAAAATTGTATATTCATGTGTTATTAACTTTGACAATTCAAATTTATAGCTGATGTTTCTTTTATTCATTCCCTTTAAAATTATTCAAAAGTCATAATAAAAGTTGCCTCATTATACAGAAAATACCTATAGCCACAATAAATTTTCTGTTTTTAATAATGGGTAATATTTTTTCCTCCACATCTTTTACTTATATTATTTCTGTTTATGTTTTCTAAGTTACTTGATTTAAAAAAAAAAAACAATTCTCTGTCATGTATTTAACTTTAATCTGAAACTGGAAATATGTGTAGTGACACTTTGGAAGACTCAGATACAGATGACTTCCATATAGTTAGTTGGTACATAATGTAATAATCCCTTGATGGATGACACATTCTCTATTAGCCAACTTGCTTAGAATATTTCAAATGTCCCCAGACACAAGAAAAGAAAATCTTAATTCATGTCTCGTGAGATAAACACACACAAGAGAATGGATTAAATTATATACTCATGGCTTAAATTTAAAACCAATTATGGCTAGATGTGAAATTATAGCTGATAGATAGCAATGCCATCCCTAGGTTCCTAAACCATCTGTCATAGGAATGAACATTTTCTTGTCTATTTGAGAAAGAACTCAAACCTGCAGAGTAAGTTATATCTCTGTATCTGTGGAGCACAACAACATTGTATAGAAGGTGAATTCTGATATAGCATTAAATATTGGGACAACTCCCTGCCTCATACCAGTCATGGCCACTTCCTTGATTTATCACACACATAGAAGGGCTCAGCTCCTAGTTTGTCTTTTTCACTGCAATTCCATTTTGTATTAAGATTTAAGAGCCATCGCTCCTTATAAAACTCTTAAATCTCCTCTTTCCATTATGCTCCCTGAAATTTAACAGATATCTCCTCTTTTTATCTTTCTGGAACTCTCCTTTCAGCATTTTCCACAGTGGACTAGAGTCCTCCAAGTACTCAAAAATCATCTCTTCTGATTACATTGTCTAGCAACCCCCCCATTCCTAATTATAAAATTATAACTCTTTTAGTAGTTATTAGTTCTTCCACCATACCAAAGAATAAAAGAAAGCACCCTCTCCCCGGAAAAAAGCTAACATCTCAATAGTTTATGAATTATCACCCCAAGCATCACAATTCTTTGAGGGATTTTTTTTGGATGCAACTATATTTCATTTGAGGGAGAAAGCTTGGGCTGGCAGAATTTCAACCACTGCTGTTCATTATCTCTGAGACTCAACTGAACAAAAGTGAACAATTATACTGTTATTAATGTCTCATGTGGAATTAATGACTTCCTATAAATAGTTACAGAACTAGGAAATGGCCCTTAAAAACTATGAGATTTAATGAATCATATATATTAATTTAAAAATACTTGTTTATATTTCTCTTTAAGGAAAATATATTTTAATGGTCTTAAAGACCAGAGTTAGGCAAACTTGTTCTGCCACAGGCTAAACCATGAATATTTCAAATGCTCTAGCCTCTGTTACAGTTACTGAATTCTGCATTATGCCATGTATAAGTGAGTGGGCATGAATTTAATCTAACACAATTTAACTTATAATCTTGAATTGTACTGAAGGTGGCATGTCAGAGAATCATTACACCACAAAATATTGTTCTTTTCAAAGTTTTAACCACCTAAACTACAAAAATGACACTCAGAAAAAAATTACCCTCAGTTTGTACACAACAGAAAAATAGGTTGGGTTTGATCCAGGAGCCATAGTTTGCTGAACTTCTTGTTACTCACAGACCTGATACACATGACAAGTACCCTAACCAAATGGGGGAGAAACAAATTTATGATTCATTACAACACATGCAATTTTACCACCTTTTTAAAAGTTCAAACTTTTATTAAATAATTTTCTATGAAATCCAACAGGTAGTAAATTTCATTATGCAGTAATAAATTTTAGTTCAAACAAATACTTGAGATTTGAACACAGCTATGCTCTGTTATATTGAAATTACTAAAACATATTCTTTTGTGGAGCATGTAACAGATATACTGTATCTGTCACCAGTTTGATAGATAAATGTTTTGAACAATCTTAAGATTTTGAAATTGGAAAACATAATTTACTGCAGGAAAATCAGGTTTGAAAGACAGATGAAACCTCTAAAGATGATTGTGCTTTATTCATCTCCCAACTAAGTCCAGGTAACACTGAAAGCAAGCCACCAACGACACGAGATATTACTTTTGTATATTAAATGAGTCACAAAATTAGGGCTGTTATCTTTTAAGTACCTGTTATTATTTCTTAGAAACCTATCCAGAACTTTCCAAATCTCTAGTTTTGACCAGATGTTTATAAATAGATTCTGCACTACTGAAGATAGGAAACAAACTATATATATATATATGTGTGTGTGTGTGTGTGTGTGTGTGTGTGTCTGTGTGTGTTTAAAAAGTAAATATTTAACTCTTTTGATTTTTTATGTAAAGAGTTGGTCATGTTTGCTTTCTGTATGTTGAGACACGTCTTTCTTTCCCAGGGAGAGGAGTGGTGACACCAATGTCCAATGTCTGAGGCTAGTACTTCATTCTCTTCTTCCAGATATCTATAGCTAATAGGACCCAATATTTTCACAGCTGCCTTCCATCTATGCACGAAAAACATTTGTCTATCCCCAACTTGTCAATCCAGAAATTTTTCATTGCTAAAAGATTAATGTCTTCTTCAGTACAGGATTACAGAGATTGTATATTTTAATTAAATATCAGACTTCCAAACTGACACTGTTGCCTTCCAGACAGCAGGGTCATAACCAACCTATATAAATACCAACTTCTTGAAGAACTGCACACAGAGGGTGGGTATGTTTTCCACATTAACCCATTTCTGACTGAAGATAAAGCATTGGCAGAGCTTACCATACTC